>RJWM01001127.1:0-168885 GCA_004363535.1 Dasyprocta punctata
AGAAAAATGCAAGAAGGGTGAGAAACAAGGGAGCTGCCCCAGGGCCCTGATCTTGTCTTGGGACAGCATGGAAGAGAACCACAGGCCAGTGCAGGCCAGGCTCAGCTACATTATAATTTGCTGGCAGCAGCTACAGATTAGTAAACAAGCTATCAACGGGACTTAGGTGTCATTTAAGAAACTGATTACAAAATACTGTTGTACAATGCAGTTAACATTTTGCAGAGCAGGCTGGGAGGTCTGGGCTATTCTAACATTGCACCTATCACACTGTCTGCTTCTCATTTATCGGATGCATACTAATTTTAACAAAATAGCAGGTTTCATTGTAGCATTTTTATACATGCACTGAGAGCCTATTTTGATCATTACCACCCAACGCCCTCCCTGATGTATTTGTTTTTATTAAACAATGGTTTTGTTTCTTTGGCGTTGGGGCTGAGCCCCGGGCTGGGTGCACAGCCTGCTAGGCTAGGCAAGTGTTCTATCACTGAGCAGTTTGGTTTTTGCAAAGCAATTGTGCTTCTTTTCCCCACGGCACTGGGGATTGAACCCAGGGCCTTCACATGGAGCTACATCCCCACGTCTTTCGAAATCTTTTTACTTTGCGACAGGGTCTCACTAAGTAAGCTTCCTAGGCTGGCTTCAGCTTTTAATGCCTGCACTGCTACACCTGGCTGCAATGGCTCATGTTCCCTTTGCAGAAAGACACAGACACTATGTGCACAGTAGCACACGGTGATAAAGTAAGATAAGGCAGCCAAAATAAGTTTTGAGCATTTTAAAAGGCTCTGAGGCCCAGGACAAATAGGTGGGCGATTGTGTCCCAGGCACTGGTCGGCTGATCCGTGAGGACAGGGAGGTGCATCTCCCTGCAGGGCCAGCATCTTAAAAGGGTAGTCTTTTTTTCTTTTTCCTGGAAGTAGGGTTTCAGTGCAAGCTGTCCTTGAACTCACTTATGGAATCCAGGCTGGCCTTGAATTTATGGTGATCCTCCTGCCTCAGCCTCCAGAGTGCTGGGATTACAGGTATGCACCACCACACCTGGCTAGGAGTAGTAATTTTAATCTGTTAATAGAGTGCACTGTTCAGCATAAATTCCACATCTTACCTCTCAGGTGACCAAGTACAGTATCTTTCTTAGGAGATGGGGAAGCCCCTCCTAAACTCATCACTAGCGTAACATTAGCGACTGTCACGTTTGGTTTGATGCTGCAGGAGGAAAGAGGAGAGTAGAAGAAGGGGGCCCCGTTGACCAGCTTTGGCCTGGCAGCCCCGTGGTGGTGCCAGCTCGAGCAGGATTAAGGCATTTATACCCCGTAGCACCAGCTGGCTCAGTTCTGTACCACTGACCCAGGGCACAGACAAGGAGACCCCACGTGGATGGTCTTCCAAGTGGCCCCTGGAACCGGAGACCCAGGATGCCCATAGATGACCTGCCTCCTGCCCACTCCTATGATCCTACCCTCGCCCAAGCGTCCCTGCTCTAACAGTCAGCAACGAACAGACAACTCCAATAACATCCCCCAGCTACAAGCATGAGAAACATCAACCACGAAGACTATTTTGCTATATGCAATGTGCCAGACCACTGTAGGTGTCACTACCTGATCGATAAAATTGGCCCTTCATTTGAAACAAAAGCTCTTAATGTTAAGTAGGAAGGTCACACTTTCAACTCAGAAGGCAATTTTAAACTCACATAAAGAAATTCTTCAAAAGAGAAATTCCAAGGAGGTGCATTTTTGCCTTGAGAACATGGCACACACCTGATACTTAAACTTTAAGGAAACACAATGAAATGTAAGGTGCTCTCACAGTGAAGCTAACTCCAAAGCCGAAACCCAGGGCAAAAGCCACCAGCCCTGCAGTATCAGACTGAGCCAGAGGGGACTTCCAAGGTCCAGCTTTCTCTTTAGTTAGAACAGAAGCCACCAGCGAAAACTTTCATAACACAAAGTGGCAAACACAGGCAATTCTGTTAAGTGTCCTATGTCAGCTGAATTTTCATTCAGGCTCTTAGAAATTATTTTGTTTGGAATTCAGAACTTACTGGTAACATCATTTCCTATGGCAAAATACCATGAGGAGTAACCAGTGCATTTTTTTACATGGTAAGGGTGAGGCAGGGGAGAGAGGAGGGCATTTCCAATACCTGGAGACTTTAGCAACTGGAAGATGAGTGTCATTTAGTAAAGAGCTCCGATTCCACCACAGAACGCTTCTCCAATGTATACAGTAAATTAAAATCTTAAAAGCTCAGTAACTGAAAAGAATTAATATTGTGGTTAAGTGGCGGATAGTGAAATCAGGCTGGGGCTTTTGAGAAGGACTTTCTGTTGAGCTGCCAGCCAAAGCAGGAAAATAAAAAGCAAGACTGTTCATCTATAATGAGCTCAACATCAGTCAAACTAAACCCTCTGATTTCTCTTACATGGCCAGGATCTTCCACCACACTGTCACAAGTGGCAGGTGTTCAAAGGGACAGAAGTCACACTGTGACATTCGCTGCCACTCTTTCTAAGTCAGTCCAGCTCCAGCCTCCCTGCCTACGACAGCACTGTGAAATGACATGAGATGTCATGGGCACGTGTGCTGGGCGCAGGTTTGGCACAACCCGCGCTGCCAGGGGCGGCTACTGTGTCAGTCCCTGCCTCCCACTACACAGGACCAGATGCTAAGACGACGCTGGCAGGAACTCTCCCCTCTGTACCACAGCAGCAGACAGTTCAGTCATCCACAAATCCTCGGCAGATTCAAGATCAGATTTTAAAGCTATCAATATGAATAAAGCACTATCAATATTCCACTCAGAACTGAGAAAGGACTGCTTGATCTCCCAAGAGACGCGGGATGGATTAGGGTTCCCTATGATTCTGAAGAAAACTGTTGCTCACTGAAACACAAAGGAGAACACACTTGGCCAAACGCACACGCATGCTGCTGGTACGTGGGCTCCAGGGCTGCGAGGGAGAGAAGCCCCTCTTTTCAGACATCCTAGAGTCACCCATCTCTGTTCCCCGAGGAGACTCGGGTTACACCACCCAACGCCATAAGGGACCTGTAAGGAACCACTTCCGTGTGGCCTTGAACCAGCTTTAAACCATTTCCAAAAGAGAGACCCCAAAAATGTCTAGAGGAGACACTGCCCCTGCGGGTGGCCCCTTTGAAGCTCAAAGTTTATTTGGGGAATGAAAATGCTGGGATGTTTATTCAGCTCAATGGCTGGCTTACTTAAGTATCTTCAGAAATATCTCTTTGAGTCAAGAGTTATCCACGGCTCAGAAGAGGAAGGAAGCAATCGGCTGGTCCGCGGAGCCACTGCGCAAAGGAGCTCCTGCCACCACGACCGGTCTGTCCTGCTGGAAATCCGCAAGTCTGACGGTTCTCAGAATTACGAGTCAGAAACCGATTTCAAACACACACACACACACACACACACACACACCATGCTCCTTCCTCCAGGTCTATTTCTCACAACACTGCATTTCTTAATAAGTCTTTCATTCATCCCACTGGACCACTGGATAGAAATGAAAGCTATCACAAAGAAAAGGCCAGGTTGTGCGGCATTATATAACTTGATGTGTCCTCAATCGGTTTGACCCTGGCACACATCTGTGGCAAGCCCGGGTTGTCACGAGAAGGCCATGCAGTCTCGGAAACAGAGGCTAGGACGGAAAGCCACCGGGGACCAAGTGCCTGGGCTTTGCAGTGTTTTCCTACTCGCTCTTCCAATGCACACCGCCCGCTGCCTCTCTGCGGTCATGCGTTAGGAAGTCACGGCACGCTGCTTTCATCCATTTCCAGTCTGATCGTCTGAAAGTGCCAAGTTAACCAAGGCTGTGGTGCTGGACAGAAGTGTGGAAACTGGGGTTCAGGAAGCTTTTTCCTTTTGCCTTTAGTTGTTTCTTAGGATAAAGTTCAAAGCCAAAGGCTTTAAGGTTGGTGGGCGATGCCTTCTCACTCACTTCTTTGTTCAAACCCTGAAGACCCAGTTATCCATTCCCAAGCTGTCCTCGACACATAGCAGGATTTGCCAACAGCACACACAGACCCCAAGCTCTAATGTTTGTGTCCAAGCACATTCCTGGCTTCCGGTCACAGAAGTCCAGCGACTGTACCAGGTGGGAGACCTGCACAGGAGCCCTCTGCAACAGGACGCTGGGTCTCCCTGGCCCTTGTGTCACACCCAGAGCCAGGGTTCCATTTTCTAAGTCACTGCAGTCCGGGTTGAAGGGCACGGACTACTCGGGGTTCTTGAAATGTTCCCTTCTTACCCCAGCCCCATGGTGACTCTGGGCCTGGGGGAGCAGGGCAATCCACAATCTCTCTCGAGTATCACCTCTCATCAGTGAAGCTGCCAGCTCCTTCCAAATGTGCCACAGCCTGCCCTGCAAAACCACTCTGTCACCACCCTGCCCCTTCCCTGCATGGGCCAAACAGGACACGCTGGCACCCTGAACTCAGAATGGCAGGGTAAGATGAGAGGCACCTACTCCCTGGCTTCTCTGCACTGATCCTATCCCAAAGGTTCCTGGGACAGCTCCACCTCCAAAGCACATTTAGAGGACTGAAAGATCTGCCTAGGTCATCTTATAATAATGAAGAGCAAAACCCTCAAACTAAGCACAGTCAAGTTGAAGATCAACCCTGAACTCACTTTAGAACAAAGACATTAACGCTACATCCCTTCTGCCATCAGTGGCAACTTCCTATTCAGAAAATTTATTTCCCCAGTTACTACATCAAGATTGCAAAAACAAGTACAGAAAGAGCATGACTTTATAGAGATCCTTTAAAAGTAAACATACAACTCCACATGCATTAGTTCACTTAAGACTATCCCTTTGCAAGAGACTAACAAAATCTGAAGTTGCTAGCTTTCAGTAGCCATAAATCGCTTCTAGCCATAAATAAGATACTGGGAGGAGGAGGGGATGAGAACTTCTACCATAAATATAAAAATTTCTGACTCAGGAGCGTGTCTCTTCTCCTATGAAATCTAATACCACCAGCAGGAAACAGGTGATAAACATCTTTTCTCCTAATTTCACATTAAGGTTTCAAACATGACTTTCTCATCCCAACAGTAGCAAAGACCAAAAAGCCATGGGTCAAAAACAAGAGCAAATCCAGATTTTTCAAAAGCGAACCCCCCCCTTCAATAGTTTTTAAAATAAAACATGGAAAACAGCCTATCCATATTAAAGTCAAAATGTACGACGACCATATATACTAAGTGAAGTTCTAATTCGACACAGATGTAAGGTCATCGATTACATACGGTGCAGACCAGACACAATGAAAGCTTCCCACTTAAGCGAATTCACAGAAGACAGCTGCCTCTTTTTAGCTCATTTTGTATAAAAGAAAAACAAAACTTTTTACCTCCATTCCAGACACTATTTTGCATAATCACAAAGATGCAATCATTGTGCCTGGATGGTTAATGGTTTAAGTTTTTGTCCTTAAAGCATGTGTCTGTCCCAGCAGGGCCCATGTGACTGCTCTCAGGAAACCTAGACGGTGCGCGCGTGTGTGTGTGTGTGTGTGTCTGTGTCCCGAGCAAGCATGTGGAGCACATTCTGGCCAAGGCGACATCCTACCGCCAAGACACAGGCAGATATAAGCTCTCAAAAACAGAAACAGAAAGAAATGTCAGAAGAACCAAACGCTGCTTTCAAAGTAAGGAAATGGAAAGACTTGTGAGCAGGTGAGTGGCATAAGTAGTAGTCAACCAGGGGGAAAGTTTGTGCCCAAGCCACTGTGGAAACCGCCTGCAGCCACGTCTGTGGGAGGCTTGGGTGGCCCAGGCTGTCCATACACAATTGTGCCACATCTCCCATGCAGAAGTTATCTTCTGCCCCAGAAGCGAAAGAATGGACAGGAAGAGTCACTATTAGCACAGGAGGCAGTTTAAGATGTACAGAACTCATGCTCTAAGATAGGTCTGCTGTCCCGTGTTCCAAAGCTCTTGATCTGGCCAGGTACCCCCATTCTTCCCTCTCCTGCTGTCTGATGCCTGCAGTCCCTCCCCCCGCAGGGCAGAAGGGACGCTGGCCAGCTCTGCTGCCTAACGCACTCAGCAATCCGTTCTTAGAAATCACTGTGTGACTCCCATAAAACGGGCTGTTCCCTTTCAAAGCAGCTTTGCTTCTCCGGAAAGACCCTAACCACTACTCAGTGAGTGCAACACCCCTCTACTCAGGAGAGGACAGTGGTCCTTGGCCAGGCTCAAGGACTTGCCCCGAGGCTACCCTGATCAGTGTCACCCGCTGCAACTTTCCAGTGCCACACTTCACACCACACCACCACCGGCGGGGAAGGGAGAGAACATCAACACCGCCCCGCAGGCCTGCGCTCCGGAGAAGGCACAGCAGTGGCCTTCACAGCCACACCCCGAGAAGCCCAAGCAGACCCAGGCGGGCTGCTGGCAGCCGATGCCACGTTAAGTATCACTTGGTTCTTTTTAAATCCACAAATAGTCACGTTCCTGCCATGGGGACCAACCTCTTCTTTAGTTTTGTAAGTTGCTCTGACTAGTTGAGTGGAATTTATGCCCAAGTAAAGTAAAACTAAGATGGAAATTCTCGGATAGACTAATAATGTATCTATCCAGAATTCATTACTTCAGACTAAGCAATTTCTCAAGGAACCGAACACCAGATGAATCAGTAAGAAACAAACCTGCTTGTTCGGCTGATGGAAGCCAGAGCCGCGCACATGCCAGGCAATCGGGTTACCCCTGAGCCACACCTCAGGTCCCCAGAAGCTTTCAGCTGCAAACCTCCCCCGAGGAAGGGTAGCAAGGTCCCAGAGGAGCCAAGCATTACACCTGCTGCAGAGGGCAGATGCAGTGGCAAAGACCCAAGTTCAAGGCCAGGCTTCAAGGTGAGACAAAACCTAGACCCTCTTCCAAGGTCCCAGGTTGTTTCCTGCTCCCAAACTGCCACAAAGCCCCCACTCCTGGGTCCACAGACGGCCCATGAGAGCCACAGGCGGCCTCACTGTGAGCAGAGGCCCCAGCCCAGGGTGGCCAGACCCCGCCCAAGGCCCTTACTCCATCCAGGGGGCCACGGGCAGAGGCAGGAGTGGGGCGGGGGGGAACATACCCAGCTGCCCTCTCCGGGACTTGCTCTCCCAAACCTCAGCCAAGCGCAGTGCCACTCGTGAATCACGTGGTCCTGGCCCCAGCCAGAGACCTGAGAACCCGGGTGAAGGAGAGTTTCCCACAGGAGGCTGGGGATCCCACCTCGGGGTGAGCAAATTCTTACTAACCACAGAGGCCTGGCCAGCAGGTATTACGATGTTTACACGGACTGTTAATACCAGTCCCTCAGCATGGGGAAAACCAAGAAGTGACCAGGAAGGATTTGTAACTCGCTTACTCAGAAGGACACGCCAACATTTAGGTCAAGGCTGGCTAATACTCTATTTTCTCACCAAAGGCGTTTAATTGCCTTGGGAAAGAAAAGGGCAGCACTTGTGCAGGGAGTGGACGTTCCCAGTGCCAACTCCCTGGGTGACGGGGGGAAGCCGCCCTGGGTCTTGAGTCTGAAGACCACCACTGCGCCACACGCACATTTGTGAACTCGGTCAAATTTCCGCCACATCAAACAGGCCATCTCCGGCAGGTGTCCTCACCAAGTGCAGATCGGGCAGGGACTTCCAGATGCTTCTCCACGGCCCAAGGACTTGGCCACGGAGCCCAGGTTCTCCTCAGGGCAATGTTCAGGTTCACCAGCAGGTTGGGGTTGACGCAGACAGACCTCCCCTCCCCAGTCCCCCCCACTGCCCCACTCAGTATCTGCTGATTTTCTTCTCTTTTGCTCAGTTGTCTGCTCTGGGACCAGGAAGCATAGCACTACGGTCACATTTCCAGACGAATCCCCTTCCTGATGAGTTTCATAGATGCATGAAAGGACAGCGCCTTTCCACGGAGAGCAAGAGGGTGCACACTACCCCTGGCCAGGCCAGCAGGGCAGCTTGCTGAGAGCAAGGAGAAGCCAGGGTTTCCACTGGCCACTTTCCGGCTTCTTCTAAAACTCCCTCAGCTGAGATAGGCTCTGTGAGTCTCACCTGATGAAGAAACCGAGTCCTTGGCTGGACCGGGTAACAGCTGGACCCACCTAGATCTGCTCCACACTGATGGGATGAGCAGACTGTGTGTGCATGGGGCTTGGGTGGGCGGGGCAAGAGCAGCAGACGGGATACTGTCTGCTTTGCTAAAAATTAAAAAAAAAAAAGCGGATGCCCCAGAAAGTGTAATTAGGGTACTAAGGTCCCCGAGGAGTGTGATGGGCCAAAAGCTTGATGTCACCTGAACGATGGCTAATACCACACTGTACAAATGAACCTCACCTGCCCTCTGGGACACGCCTGCTGGGTAAGCCAAAGGCCACAGCTAAACTCACAATGGTTATCATTAGATTCATTCTGATTGCAGATGTCAGCTATGATGATTCTGCAGCAGCAGAAAGGCACACAGACAAGCCCACCAGTGACATGGGTATAATAATACCCGCTGCAAACCGTGAGGTATTTTCCTCACCTTTGTGCTATGCCCATGAACTTCTTTAATACCAAACTATCATCATTTCTGTAACGTTATGAAACTTAATCTTATGCCAGAAGCACTATTACAGGGCTACTATCACATTCTGTATGAGAAAAAAGACAGCACCTTGATGTGTCAAAAGGATGCTGAATAATTCGGGGATCCTCCCATCCCGTTAGCACTGCAGAAACTGGTTATCCAGCTGCATAAACAGCCTGACCCTCTTGCGTGTACACTGCCTGCTGTTAGGGTCTCCTGAAAGAGAAGAGTGTGTCGAGTCCTCTGCTCTGTGCCTGCCTGCTAAGCAAGAGTGAGGCTATCTGGCTAGCACGAATCAGGGACCTCTGTAAGGACAGGGATGGGACCAGCAGAGAGAAGGCAGAAAGAATTCCCAGCCTCTGGCCAGGAGGAACCACCAAAGGACTGGACAGGCTGGGAATTTCATCACTTGCAGAGGAAGTCGGGTGATCAAGGCTGCCCAAGGCTGGTGTGGACAGTGGAATGGAGCAGGGAGAGTTGGGGTTCATGGGCGGGGGCGCTCTCCCAGTACAGTCAGGAGGACCATGGACCGCAGTGGCTTTACAGTAGTACAGACAGCAAGGCATCAAGTGGCAATTCTAAGTAGACAGATGTCCCCAAACCTACCGCCACATACCTCAATACAAAACAAAGCAGCAGGTGACCAATCTCTCCTGCCTTGTCATCCAAGCAGACAGAACTACAGGACTCTGGATTTTCTTTAATAAGGTGTTCCCCTAGGGCACATCAAATCTGACCTGGTTGCCCGGAGAGTAAGGCCACATGCAGGCAGAACACACCCACTGGGCACACCAGTGTCCCTCCCACATGGGAAGAGACGACAGATACGGGCTTAGTAGCTGGAAGAGAGTGGCCCGGTATATGGCTAAATCTCAGTTCTCACATTAAAAGCCTACTATTCCATGTAAAGAATGAAAAATAAACAGTTATGGATGAGTTATGTATTCTGAAGTTTCGGCTGTCAATGCCAATCAATACTGCTTTAGTCTGAATGTCTGTGTCCCTCAAATACGTGTACGCTGAAACCTAACCCCTGCAGCGACAGTATCAGACGGTGGCATCTTGGCGATACGATTTGTGGCCTTACAACAGAGACCCCGGGAGACCCTCACCTTTTCTGCTACGTGAGGACACAGCCTGAAGGTGCTGTCTTTGAATCAGGCAGTGAGACCCTCACCAGAGAGGAATCTACCTTCATCGAGGATTTCTCAGCCTCCAGAATTGTGAGAAATTAATTTCTGTTGCTTTTAAGCCACACAGCCTAGGTACTCTGCTATGGTGGCCTGAGGAGATAAAGACACATTCCAGTTGTAAATAAAGGAAAATACAGATTTTGAGTTCCATTGAAGAGGAGCCCAATGCCCCCAGATCCTCTGTCTTATAACTAAGCACCCGGCCATCGCAAGACAGGTGAGCGCAGGGAAATGGAAAGGTGAGGGATGACTCGGAGAGCTGTGGCCTTCTTGTCACTTTTCACATGGCCCAGAAAGGCTGCAGCAGAAGCGTCCAATTGGGAATATCCCACAGGTACAGAGGGGCAACGCTCCAAGAAGCTGCGCACCCCACCAAGTGGCCGGGGGTAGAGGGTGACCCTATGAAGGAACCTCTGTTCTATCTGAAAAGCATGGGGGGCAAAAACCACCCTGGCCCCAGAGCTCTGGGGTGGCCAGCCGGAAGCACATCATCTTTCAGCTGATCCCAAGCCACCAGAGGGAGAGGTGCTCCTGTGCCAGCCCCAGATGGTGTCTGCAGGCTGCCTGCCCAGGCAGAGGTCATCCTGCCACCCCGCCCAAGCACCGTCCAGTCACTGCCCTGTGGAAGCAGTTGAGGCTCCAACCCTGTTCTGGGGTGGATAAGCGGGGTCTCGCAGCAAGCTAAGCCTCCACCCCACCGAGCAACCAGGGGAGGCTACGGGGCAGCACTAGCCGCCGTCGCATCGCACAGCCTCACCGAGCAAGGCAGAGAGTGCAAAGTGGAGCTGTGGGCCACTGCACCCCCCACCCTGCAGCACCGAGGGTGAAGTGGGTGGAGGAAGGCAGGCTTAGAGATTGGCCACCACCTCCCACCCTGGCTTAATGGGGAACACTCTCTCACTGTAGGTGTCAGGGGCAGCCCGGGAAGCCCAGTGGACCATGCCCCAACTATGGCTGAACTCAGTGAAGTCAGGTGAGCTGGTCCCCCCTGCACTTTGGCCAGGAGTGTCAGTGAAAGACCACAAAGGAATCAGAGCTTTCATTTCATTTGGCAAAAGCAGGAAGAAAATTTTTATTTTTTTGTATCAGGAATCGAACTCAGGATCTCATGTTTGCCAGGCAGGTGCTTTGACACTGAGTGAAATCCCCATGCCCAAAAATCTTAAAAGAGTTGAAGAGTACAATTTAATTTTGAAAACTCACTTGATAGGCTCAGTAATAGAGTGGAAATGATAGGAGACAAAATCAGAGAATAAAGGGGACAGATCAGTAGAATTTCTTCCATCTTAACAGAGAGAAAATAAGATTGGGAAAAATGAACAGTCTCGAGGACCTGTAGGACTAACCAAAGCATGACTATTCTTAGCATCAGAGTTCCAAAAGAGAGGAAGGGGCCAGAAAAGTAACCAAAAGCTTGAAAGCAGCCCAATGAGAAATGACTCAAAACTTACAGGAAGACACGACTCATAACTTACGGGAAGACACCAAGTAGAAGGACACAGATTCCTCATCTAAAACCATGGAGGCAGAAGGAACTGCCATCCGTCAAGTGCGATGTCTTTTCAGAAGGAAGGGAAACTGACATTATTATGAGGACAGCTAAGAGGATTTGCTGCTCCCAGGCCTAGCATGGGAACTCCAAACAGAAAGGAAATGTGAACGGAAGGCTCCATACTTCAGAAAGGAGAGAATGCTGGATTGGAAAAACAGGAATGCACATCATAAACCAGTCAACTTCTCATGGGCTTCTTAAATCATATGTAATGGCTGAGGCAAAACTTGTACCACCACCTGCTACAGTGCTCAAGGTATATAGGGAGGTAAGATAATTACATTGAAAAGCAGTAAAGGAATCTAACAACTGAACAGGAAGAAAAGGTGTCTATGCTGCAGTCAAAGCCGTAAAACATGGATACCGCTGATCCTGGTACATTTGTAATGTGTTATACTCTATGTATATGTGTGAAAATACAAACTAAAAATCTATTTCAAGGAAAGTATTTTTAAAAAATACTGCAATCAAAAAAAAAGCAAAAACAAAACAAAAAAAAGTACTGTAATCACCATCAAGATAGAACTCTAAAAAATGTTCAAATAACCCACGGTAAGGTTAAAAAAAGAAATAATAAACAGGAAGCAGAAACCAAAATAACGGCACACTTATGCAATCACCTCAAATGTAAATGATCTAAACATATTATTTAAAAGATAGATTAGGCCAAGGAGATAAAATAACTTTATTGAAAGCTATAATGTATACAACAAAACTTACTTCAAGTACAACATACGTAGGCTGAAAGTGAAAGGATGGAGAAAGATCACAGGGACATTAACATACGGACTTTTTAAAAAGCGGAAGCAGCTGCATTAACAAAGTAGATTTTACAGCATCGACGAAAAGGAATGAATGAGTAGGAAGACATAATGCTAAATGTAAAATCAAGTGACTTGGAAGACAGAATGCTAAATGTATCAGAGTCAAACAACAGAGCCTTAAAATATGCAAAGCAAACTAAGAGTTGAACCAACAGACATAGCAACCATCATGGCCATGAATTTACCACCATACTCTCTGCAACAGAACCCTACATAGAAAAATCAAAACACACCCACCCACCCACACCCATGCACACCACCTGCAAAGTAAGATGATTTTTACGCACTCCTGGATCATTCTGTGAGTAGACCATATCCTAAGCGATAAAACAAACCTCAGCAAGTTTAAAAGACAAAAACCAGGCAGTGCATATGCTCCGGCCATAATGTCATCAAAGAAAACAAGAAAGACAACAGGACAATCTCCATACACTTGGGAACAACGCACTTCTGAATAATCCAGGGTCAAAGGATATCTCACAGAAAATAAAAACATACAGAACACAATGAAAATGAAACCACAATACACCAAAATATGTGGGATGAAGCTCAAACACAGGTGAGAAGGAAACTTCTAGCACTAAATGCTTACATTAGCAAAGAGGAATGGTCTCAAAACATTATTCTAAGTTCCTATCTCAAGATACTAGAAGAACATAAACACCAAGCAAGCAGGAAGAGGAAATAAACAATGAAAGTGGAAACAGGGAAATAACAGAAAAATCAATGGAACAAAAAGCTGATTTAAGAAAACTAATAAACCTTCAGAAAGGCTGTAGACATGAAAAAGACTCAACTTACCAGGTAAAAAATAAAATGCAAAAACAAAGCTCTCACAACATTGTCTCCACTAAGACCATAAGGGGATACTACCAAGACTTTTCACACATATAAATCCAACAACTTTCAAGACATGGACTAATTCCTCAAAACCCACAGACTTCTACAACCCAATGAAGGTGAAATAAACAACGTGAGTAGCCCCAGAACACTAAGAAATTAGATTCAGATCACCAAGTTCCAGGAAGAAATCTTACAGCCCAGATTACTTTACTAGAGAATAGAGTACTATAAAACATTTAAATACTGCACACCTTGTCTCAGGCAAGGTAGATTTACACTGCAAATCAAACCACATAATGTACCATATCAATAGGCTAACACAATAAAATCAGTCATATCGAATGGTACAAAATGCTTCAGAATATCTAGCACCACGCACGATAAAAACGTAGCAATCAGCAAATAAAGGTAAAATTTTATCTTTTTAAAGTGTATCTGTAACACACTTACAGTTAGTGATTAAATTTAATGATTATAGATAGCTTTTTTTCCCCTAAGACTAGGAACAAGGTATGCATGTTGCTTTTGTCATTCTTATGAAACGTAAGCAGTAAAAATCCTAGCTATTACAATAGGGCAAGACAAAGACAGAATGCATAGATAAGAAAGAAAAATAAATAAATAAAATTGCCCCTATTCCCTGTTTGCAGTTTACATGACTGACTGCACGGATCTTTCAAGAAATCTAGGAAACAAAAAAACCTCTAGAATTAAGTTCAGCAAACTTTCAGGAGACAAAAATCAATATATGAAAACCAACTGTATTTCTATGTTCTGAAAAGGAACACAAGGAAACTGAAATGAAAAATACTATTAAATGCTCCCAACATTTAAGAATAAATCTAAAACAAACAAACCAGTAACAAGCTCTATGTACTGAAAATGATAAGACCCCAATGAAAGAAACCCGAGTACCTGTCCATGTAAATACTTTTAAGAGCCATACTTGTGCATGGATTCTAAGACTCAGCAAGGTGAAATATAAAAATGGCAATTCTCCCCAAATTACCATAGCAGCTAGCCATCCCCACTCTGGGTATATTCCAGCAGAAGTCACAGCAGTGTTACAGCTGCTATCTGGATATCCCCCCAAAGCCTTATGTGATCACAAGTGGGGCTTTCAGAGGCGGCTGGATCTGGGCTGTGTGATGCCCTGCCCTGGTGTGGGTGTCGTCTCAGGGCAAGTAGCACGGATGGAATATAAGGCACAGAAAGAGGGCTGCTGCCATCGTTGGCTGCTGTCTGCGTTCTGCCGCCTCCTGCCTGCTCTGCGATGCCCCTCTGCCGTGCCACCCTGCCTAGGAGCCAGCTGATGATGGAGCTGAAACCTCTACAAACGGTGAGCCAAAATAAACTTTTCCTTCTCCAACTTTGGGTGTCGGGTATTTTGTCTCAGCAATGAGAAAACGTTACTAAGACGAGCAGGATCTTGAAAAGCTATTTGCACACATTCATGACAGCATTCTTCAGAAGGGCCAAAGGACAGAAGTACAGCAAGTGTCCATTAAGGGATGTGTGGATAAACACAACATGGTACCTACTCATACTAGAATAGTACTTAGCCCTAAAAAGGAGGGACCCCATGTTACAATATGGGGGAACCTTGAAGAAACTACACTACATGAAATAAGCCAGTCACAGAGGGACAAATATTGTATAATTTCACCTGACGTAGTCAAAATTATAGGGACAGAAAGTAGAAGGCTGGTTGCCAGGGGTAGGGGAAAGAGGTGGAGGGGGAGTTACTTAATGGGTAGGTATAAAGTTCCAATTCTGCAAGATGAAAAAGTGCTAGACACTGACTGTATAACGACCAGAAGGTGCAGAACATGACTGAACTGCACACTTGAAAATAAATGGTCAAGAATGTAAGTTTTATGCTATTGTTTTACTGTCATAAAAATTATGTTTAATTTAACATGTACACTAAAAGTACTATTTCAATATGTCATTCATATGAAAATAACTGAGCGACCAGAATCTCCCGGGCTTCTGTTCTCTCAGGCACCCTCCAGATCTGTAGGACCCCAGAGGGCTCTCAATCTGACAGGAGGCGGCCAGACAATTACCAGCTGAGCGATGGGGGAGCCCATACAACGCTGAGGGGCACAGAGGGGTGCAAGTAGCTCCCACACAGGAGTCAGGAGTGCCAGCAGACAAGTGCAAAGTTGAAGTCATTTACTGTCACGACACACGGAGTGCGTATCCATATTCTGACTTTTCTCAACTCCTTTTTCCAACTGTATTGATCACACACGCTTCAGAGTATAAACGCACAGGATGTAATATATAACTTGCATAAAACACATACGACATAAAACATTCACCCAAAAAAGGACTCAGAAAACCAACACATAGGGGTGGCATTTATTAAAATCGGAAGAGATCATTTGTTAATGACTTAATCCTCCCAGAGTGTGTGGAGGCTAAAATGGAGTTGGAAGTGTAAAAACTGCATTTCCCCACAATAAATGTAGTATTCTTTCAACATGTCTTCAGAGAACTCAGACTCAAGGGGAAAAGCAAAGATTTTCTACTGCAAGGGCCTGATTGCTACGCACCTCTGGTACAGCTTTACTTTCTCATTAGATCAAAGATGTAAAGATAAATAAAACCTCAGGAAGTGCTGTTTTCTACCCCAAGTCGCTGAACACAGAACTATTCTGTGACTAAAGGAGCCCCTGCCTAAGCAGAACCTCTTTGTAACCTCACATCTATGCTCCAGGGGTTCAAACTAATCACAAAGACGTCTTTGTGAAAAATGCATTTTGCGATAAATTATCAAAAGCATCATTGAAGATCTTAATGAAAATGGTTTACAAGACCAAAAAGATAAAGAGAACCACTGATCAGCTCAGTGTTAAGTGGTCTTCAGAGAAAAAGACTGTGAGGATGGCCAGGGAAAGGAGATACAGACTATAAAAATGATCAACTCAAGCTGGGCTTGATGGCACACACCTGTAATTCCAGTTACTCAGGAGGCTGAGGCAGGAGGATTAAGGGTTCAAATTCAGCCTAAGCAAATTAGCAAGATCTTGTCTTTAAATAAATAAATGATGTTTAGGTGGCCCAGCGGTACAGTACCCCGGGTTCCATCCCTAGTACTAGGGGAAAAAATCGATTTAATAAACTCACCTTTGCATAAGTCCTCTCCTCTGACTAGTATTGTATTTCCTGCATTTCTCCTACCCTTAAACTTAAATGCTAAAAACTTTACCTTCGTAGATTAATCCAAACACATTCCTTGCAACTTATCGGTTATTCCTATGCATCCGATCCTAAGCTACCACATCACTCTAATGGAATGTGGTTCATACACTAACACTTGAGGCTCCATTGCTTTACTTTGCAGGTATAACCAGTAACTCTGGCTCACAATTTAGACTGCAATCTTTAAAGTTCTGTATCTGTCATCTTAAGTAACGGTGCTTACATTATAAATAACTTGTTAAGTGGTGTTTGTCACTGCAAAGAACGCACACGCCTGTCTTTACAGTAAAAGACACTCACACATCCACTATTCCTATGAGACATGAAGGAGAAACTATTTTCACGCATTAAGGCACCACCTGCAGAGACTACTGTACAGGCCTGCAGTGTGCAAGTGTGACAGCTTCCACAGGGTCCTTAGGATAGCAGGCTTTTAAATATATATGCCATAAAGACCTATTTACTCAGTAAGAATGCTGCAGCTTCATATACATCCTGCACTACTTCATAGGCAGCAGCTCCAAGAACTTCTAAGGCTGACATCCGCTCAGGAGCAGCAGCCCTGGCAGCAACTGAAGTAATGGCAACAGTACAATTTCTAGTTGCTTTCCCCAAGGAGAGGCCCTAATGAAACATCCGCCAGCACTCAGCAGGAGCCGTGCAGCCCAATATATGGCCACTAGAATGTCTATCATTTTGCCTGACATTCCCCAGCATGGACAGACTGACCAGCCACCGCCCCTCTGAGGTTCTCCCGATCTCTGTAACACTGGGGCACACCTGCCCAACTGATCTCATTGAAGGGGATGAAGACCTTACTGTAACACACTTACAAAATCTCTCATTGTGCTCCAGAATTCAAGTGGTGGGCCTCATGATTGTCAGCCAGCCTTTAGCATGGTATGATCCAAAACCTCAATAGAATCCTTACTGACTTTCCTAATCAATAACACTACCAATTTTACTTGTGTCTTATTTATGACGAAGGGCTGATCTGGACAAATGCCAAATGTAAGGCTGTTGCAGTGACCGAGACACGGATCTTTTCCACTAGTGGAGGAGAGGAGCTGGTTAAAGCAACAGACTGAGCCCTTCACCTTGGTCCCCAGAACTGCACACACTCCAAGTCACAAGCTAGAGGAGGAGAGGCCAACTAAGCTTCCAGATGTTGCAATGCAGTTTATACAAGGTTTTAAAGGACCTAAATTAGTTATTGATGTTTGAACGTCAGGACACTGGGCCTCACAATCTCCATTCCTGGATTATCTTGCAATATAGGACCACCTGCCATTCTGAGACCACAGGTCCTCCTGGTCACGGGTCAGGGAGAGAAACAAATGCTTTCCAACATGTCAGTTCTCACCGGGTCAGCACCCTGGCTGCGAACTTCAGGCCTCTCGGGGATCCTACTTCAGCTCTTAACCCTGCCTTTAATCCTTGAAATAAAAACCTATAATGTAACCTCATTAGCACTATGTCCAAATACTCTGAATAAACCCAAAGAGGAACTTGAGTGTAAGACAAACCATTTTCACAGATCTATGTTGGTACTGCTTCGACAGACGAGTTCATTTTCACAAACGTTATTTTTGAAAGTCATTAACCTGTTACCCCTTCAGTTAAAGTTAGCTGTTTTCTATAACTGAGCAGGTCCTTTTCAAATAGGACATCGTTAACATGTAGACCTTCGTAGGTAAACTACACCATAAATGCTTTGGCCTAATGAAGGTAACAGAGATTCAAGCTCTACAGTCCCAAAGGCTGAAGTGCTATATACTTTGTAACATTTTAGGAAAATGTCATCTTGGTATTTTGACACATCCTCCACGTTTATCAAATCACAGCATACAACAGTTGAGGGGTTCTAGAAAGGGACTTTAAATGCTACACAGCCTTGAAACATATTCACACAACCACATGCCAACTGCCTCTTACCCAGGCATTGCTTACCCATTGCACTGAGATAATGGTTGAAGGCCTGGCAAGGAGGACTTGGGGTTTGTGTTGATTTGTCACAACTCATGGGTGCCGGGCTCCTGTCTGTGTCAAAAGAGAAATACCCACTGGAGGATCGAGACAGCAGGGAAGATCTTCTCACAAAGATGAAAAGCGGGGATCTGGTAGCAAAAGGGCCAGGACTGGCCGGTGGGGCCAGCGGGCCCTGAGGGCTGCCGTGGGGGCAGCGGTCCCCTGCGCCTTCGGGATTACCTTGGGGCTCCGTCTGTAGGGAGATTGGGGCCCCAGCCCTGAGCTGGGGCGGTCTCTCAGCAGGCTGCAATTGTCCACCTTCTCTGTCACACTCACAACTTACATCGGTAGGTTGCTTGGCCATTTGGTCTTTTTTTCTGCAAGTAAAAGAAACGATTCTAAGATTATCCAGCAAAACAATAATTACAGCGAGATAAATCAGCAAATCTTCACCTATTAAGAATCCTCAAGTGTTTGCCCCAAATACCGTACTTTAAAATCAAGTTGTGATGTTGTTTACTTCTCCAACAAGCTCCGAAATAAAAATGCACTTGAAATAACAAACGTATGATTATCTTCTTTGTGGTGGTGATGGTGGGGAGGTGGAACCAAACCACCCAACAAAACAGTAACAATGTCAATTACTCGTGAAACTGGTGCTTCTACATAAACAAATACACAAGTTGCAAGAGAAGCAGTCTGTCCAAGATCTATTCACATGTGCTTTTTGCTGGGGACAGACTTGAATCAAGCCAGAAACTCCCAGCGGGTTCTGATTTCCCGGGATTAGATACCGCGCTGCAGCCCAGCAGCAGGCGCAGATGCAGCGATTGCGGGCTGCCGACACTGGCCGCGTTCCCTGCTCCGGCCCCATTGTTTGCCGAAACTGCTGAGGGCAGCAAGTCTGGGGAACGTTTGGCAGCGGCCGTCAGCCGTAGTAAGTGCGTCACAATAGAGTTTGTAACTCAGAGCGCGGCTCGGCCCGGCCCCGGCGCTCTCCGCCCCCCCGGTCCTGCCAGCGCGCCGCACCGAACCGGACAGAACTTCCCCGACCTGCAGCCGCACGGCTGGGTGCACAGCTCGAAGTGTGGGACCCCCTCCCCCAGAGCCGTGCCCTGGCACCCCGTGCAAAGTGTCCGCAGCTAGCTCCCAGGCGCCCGCCAACACCAGGCGCGCCGCCCCTCCGCCCAGACCCTCCCCTCCAGAGGCCACCGCACCGCCACTCACGTCCGCGCCCCGGTCCGGGCCCCGCGGCGTCCAACCCGCACCCGGCGCCCCGATTGTCACCGTGGAGGCGACACAGGAGACTAAGCCCGGCGAGGTACAGAGTGCCCCGGGCAGCGCAGAACCCACGCCTTCCCGCCCGCACGCCGCCGCGGCCGCCGCCGCCACGCTGAGCCCGGCAGCAGACGGTTTCGCGCGCCGCGCCTCTGGCCCGCGCAGCGCCGGCCGCAGCCGCCGGGAACATCCTCCGCCTCCTCCCGCTCCTCCCCTCGCGCACTGCGCCCGCCGCGGCCGGCACTGCCGACCTCCCCGAGCCGCCGGCGCCGGGTGCCCGCGTTCTCAATTGGCCCGCGCGCGGTGGCTCCGCGCTGCAGCCAATGGGCAGCGGCGGTGGGGGCGGCGCTTACGGGTCAGGCCGCCGCAGGCAAGGCGATTGTTGACAAACTCTCCTGCAAGCGCGTCTCGGACGGCCTCGGCCGGAGCTCCGGGACTCGGGCAGCTTCGGCTGCCCCGCCCCTGGGCCCGGCCTGGACAGCGCGCTTGCCTCAAGACTTCCCGCCGCCCCGATCAGCTGGAGACAAAGTAGGACCTGCACTCTCCCGGGACCGGCCGGTTCGTGCTCACAAGCACATTCAGGCCGGTCGGGGTGAGGACCCCAAGGGCCGCACTAGCTCAGCTGCAGCATCTCCTCCCCCGACTCCAGCAACGCCGTCTCCCCGCGCGCCGCAGACCCGAAGCCAGTCTGAGCGTCCACTCTTGGCAGGGGCGTGCACACTCACGCCCCATCCCCGACATCCGATGGGCCCTCCACCAGCAGCTCCAACTCCGGGAAACAGCTCCCACCCGGGGAAAGCAGCCCGCGAGAGTAGGCGCCGTCCGCCTGCACCGCGTGGGCGCCCCGGGACAACCGGGCACGCGCGAGCCGATGGGACAGCCTGGCCCCGGAGCCCGAGCAAGTTCTGCTGGCTGGGGAGAGGTCCTTGGCCTCTCGCTGTCCGTGGATCCGGGAGTTGATACACTGCGAAGGGTGCATGCAGATCTAGCAGGGCCCCACGCGCGTCCAAAAGGGAGCCCTCAGCCGATGCCCCGAAACCTGAATGACTTGAAAGCAAAGCCCAGACTTGTCAAGTTAAATCACCAAAGCAGTTCCGCAAACCCTTGCACCAAACAGCCAAAACTCGAGACCCACCGTACTGCACGATCGCTTCACGGGGGCCGCCGGCGAGGCTTCCCGGCTGGGCGGGCAACCCGGTACCGCGGAGCGGGTCGCCGGCTTCCCGGCTGGTGCCGAAAACAAGCGCTCACCCGCCTGTGCCGCTCTGCCACCCCGCGCGTATTCCCGCCGGAGCCACAGCTGGGTCGTGATCGCAGCTTCGGCGCCGACGACCGTTCCCCAGATCGGACCTGCGCGGGCGGGTCTCCGGCCCGCACCGATCGCACTCTACCGCCCGGCGATAAACGGTGCAGATTCGCGCGTCTCGGCCTGCACGTGCGCGGGAAGCTGGCACTAGATGGAGCCGCTCGGGCTTCGGCGCCCGTCTTCCATCGGTCCCCAGCTCGTTCGTCGGGATGCAGAGGTATTTACCTTGCGCTTCTCAGTTCGAGGATCAGAGTCAGACATTGGGGGTACCAGGGCCAGGGAAGGGCGCCGAGGCGGTGGCGGCGGGAGCGGGGCAACTCAAGCTGCCAGTGACGATGCCGACCGCAGTGAGGCAAGGTTCGCAGGGGAACTGCAAGAATACTCTGGCGGCGACGGCGACGACGACGATGACGACGACGACGATGACGATGACGACTGCGATGGTGCGAGACACGACGACGACAACGATGGTGTGAGACGCAGCGCTCCAGCAAGCTGGCGCCCCAGAGGCTGCGCGGAGCGAAGTGAAACCTGCGCGGCCCTGCAGCCCAGCCTAGACTGGCTGCCCCGCGCCGACGCCCAATCACCGCGGGCCCCGCCCCCGCTACGTCCCGCCTCCGCGGGAGGGGGCAGGCCCCGCCCCCGCGCCGCCTGGGCCGCCGGCGCGTGCAGGCTGGGACAGGTAAAGGCGGGGCTGGCCCCTACGGGTTCCCTGCCGCGCGCGCCACCGACCCGGGCGTGTTTACCCGAGTGACTCGGCGGGCAGACGGCGGCGTGCGCGCCCCTCCCCCACAGAGGTGTCGGCTCGCCTCTGCCCTCCGGGTGGCGGCCGCCGCCTGCGCGCGGAACAGAGGGGGCGCTCGGGCACGCTCTGCGCCCAGCCTGGCCCTGGCCGCCAGCGAGAGCCCTCCGGAGGCGGACGGCGTCCCGGCTGCTCGGGGACAGGCAGGGGACCGAGGTGGGGGTGGTCCTCGGATCCGTCCGGGTGCGAAGGTTGGGCGCTGAGTCTGTGAGCTCCCACCGTCTGGACCGAGATCAGCGAGATGCTCGCCTGCCTCGCGCGCGGCGTTTGGGCGCCCTCCGGTCACCCCGCGGGCGCTTGCCAGCTTTTTTCCGTGAGACGGAGCCTGGCGTGGGCAGGAGCGTGAGGAAGGCGGCCGGGAGCGGCGATCCTAGGACTCGTCTTTCCCACAGCCCCAGCCTGGGGCGGGATGAGCGCGTGTGCAGATAAAATAAGGAAGTTTTAAAAAAGAAATAAACCTCAGATAATTTTAAGGGAGAAAGGCACCAAGGAGAGCCTCGGCCTCCAGGTGAGAGGAGGTTGTGCGTGGCCCGGGTTGGGACCCTCGAGATGAGTTGGGCTCCCCGAGAGCCTGCAGGACCCTTGCCTCAGTGGGCCCAGGCTGGCCCGGGCGGGCTGCTGAGCCCAGGGCCCGACTCGGGTGGCAATGTCCGCCCCCCACCCACCTCCCCTGGCGTCCCCATTCTCCTTCCTCTGGAACTCCGCAGCTCCACCCCGTGACTCTCCCCGGGAGACCCGACTCAGCGCACTTCCGTGTGTCTGCACCCGCGTCCGCTGTCCCGACCCGCGGCCACCCCCGCGCCTCCTGCCTGCTCCCGGCGCTGCCGGGTCCCCAGCCCCGGGCTTTGAGACAGTGGGGCGGGGGTGTGGAACTTTGGACGGAAACGGAGCACCCTAGTACACCCTGCTAGGCGGGGATTAGGGAGACTCGGTTCAGAGGCCGGCGGGGAGCAGAAAGGGGCCTCGGCGTGGAGGAGCTGGTGGGGAGGCCTTGGGCCGCCGTCGGGCTGCGTTGGTCATCTTTTAAATTCCTACGCAGATCTAACTTCAGCGTGACGCAGCACAGTCGCAAGTTAAAGTCTCCTTTTCCGAGGCCACGGCGAGGCGGAGGCCCGTGTTCCCTGCGGGGCCCGGCCGGGGATTTCGGTACAAGAGGGACAGCCAGGCGCGGGGACGCGGCGCCGCCGACTCCCAGGCCGCACTGTCTCCTGTCCACGGTCAGAGCGGCGGGGGCTCAGCGTGCCACGAGGGAGAGCAGCGCGACCTGCAGTTAGGGCGCAGAGCCTCAGACCGGCCTCGCCGGCGGCGTGCCTGGCGTTCTCGGGGTTGTCCGCGACGCAGACCCCAACCGGAAAAGAAACACGCAGGAGAAAGCCGCTGGTCGTCTCTGCCTGCGTATCTCTGCCACCCCGCGTCGCCCGCTCCTGAGAATCCACGCATCCTTCAAAACAAAACAAAGGCGTCGGGGAAAGTAACCTGCTTCGTGCTGTTCAGAGCCCAGAAAGGAAGCCGGCCCGGAGGCGGCGATTCTCGCGTTCCAGGTGACACAGGCTGTGTCAGGGACCGTCGAGCGACCGGGTGACCGCGAGACCTTGCGGCCCGGCACCGCGCTAGAGAGCGCGAAGGGCAGCGAGGGGACGCCGGGGCAGCCTTGGGTCTCCGATCTTAGACATCTCTGTAGCTGACGCCGGCAGGGCGGTGTCCCTACCGCTGACAGGAGACGTGCTGGTAGGGAAGAGAGAGGAATAAAGTCAGGCCACGGCGATTTGCAAAGTGGGAAATCGGCGGGCCACAGGAGCTGCCTGTGTGGTCTCTCCAAGTTCTGAAACCAATTTATTGCAGTGTTCCCTGGCCCCAGCTCCCCAACCTCTCCAAGGAGAGGGGACACTTTCCCATCTCTTAATTTCTTTATCAAAATTGATATCTGTGCTCTTCTAAAGGACAGATTAGTTTCACGTGGTAAAAATGTTTTCTGCGCGTTGTTTTGCGCTCCGGAAGCCGCCTACCCGGAGGACCGGCCTGAGTTCGCGCTTCGCTCAGAGCGCAGGTCCAGGCTCCCGCTCCTCTCTCCCGCGGCGGCTGCGTTCCCTCGCAGAGCCCGGGAGGGTCTGATTCACTGGGAAAACAGCACTGCCTGACTTGAAGCTTTGCCCGCCCGCGCTCCGAGTGGTTTCTCTCTCTCTTCTCTCTCTCTCTCTCTTTCTCTCTCTCTCTCCCTCCCCTCTTTATGTATTTATTTTTTTTGCCTGGGGGTGTTTGATTTTTATGTTTTGATTTTGTTTCCACCCAGAACCATAGGTTTTCAAAATCACTGAGAATCTGAGTCACCGATGACAGCAAGAGATCTTTGGCGACACCCGGCTGTGGGGCGCGCTCGCACGGGGGCGACGGTGGTGGTGGTGCGGCGGCCGCGGCCAGTGCCCACCCTGATTGTCTGGGAGGATCAGGCGCCCAAGCCGGGGGAGGTCGTGGCTGGGCCAGGCAGGGTTATTGAGGACAAAGTACCGTACTGCCGGGGCAGCCGTCTGGGTTCCCCTTTCCAATCCCGCGACCCGCGCGCGCTTCGCCAGCTTGTCCCGGACCGCTGCTCCATGACCAGAATCCCAGTGGGCTGCGACCCTGCACGAGCAGTCCTGGCCTCTAACCCCGCTCCCGGCGCCTGTGGAGCAGCTGCGGACTGACCACCGCATTTCCCTCCGCGCCCGTCACAGTTTAGCTTGCAGCTTGGGCCGCAGAGAGCGCGCCACTTCCCCGGCCAGCGTCCGCCCCGGTGCAGGGTAGAAGGACCAGGTGGTCCTCGCGGTGGGGACTTCGGCGGTTGGTGCGTGGAGGTTGGTGTGTGGAATGTTAAAGGCAGAGATCACCCTCAGGGGATCATCCTTCAGCGAGTCGCACAAATCCAGCAACTGCAAAACATGACACAGAAGGACAGGTCAGATGTTGGCGCACCAGTGCGACGTAGTCCCGGGGGCTCTCCGCCCACCGCCAGGCACCCACGCACTCAGCAGCCGCAGAAACTAGTTTTGTTTCGAACTGCCAGAGACTGAGCGCGCTGGAAACAACTGGTTATAAATAAGCCTTGCAAGTCTCATCTTCGGAATTTCTAACTCTCTGACACCCGGGAGAACCTTCCGCTTTTACTTTAAAGAATTAGGAGAGGGGGGCTCTGCCCCAAATTCTTCCGAAGAACTGGAGACCAGGATCTGAGAATTAACTTCTCCTCCCGCCTTTCTTCCCTCTCTTCTCGCCCCTCCACTGCACCTCCGGAGTGCCTGGGGTGCCACCCTCTGGCGCTCAGAGGCAACTGACCAGGAAGCGCCTCAGAGCAGGTGAACGTAGAGACCTGCCCTGCTCGCCCCAGACTGGGGCCTTCAGACGCAGGCGAGGCTTCCTGAAACCGAGCAGAGTGGGCCTGCGGAGGCAGGCTAGGCGTTGGCACGGTGGTGCACTCTCCACCTGTGCGAAACCCACCTGCAGTTCATTCGAACCCCGAGGGACACCCCCCACAAGTTCCTCGGTTGTCCTGATAGCCACTGCAGGCACGGACAAGATACCCCGGGCAAAAAGAAGAGAAGGGGAGAAGCAGACTGGTCAGTGAGTTTGAGAAGTTGCACTGGGGGTATTTTTATTTCATTTCCCATAGTTTAGATACCAGTGCGTTTTTTTTTAAATTCTAAAAAATAGAAAGCAAGCAAGCAAGCAACTACCCAAATAATAGTTTTTCTAGAACAGAACAAGACTGATTTCCTTTCCTCTAACCAACTACACAGTGTACTCCTCCATTTTTCAAGTTTTCAGCCAGTCGTAAATTTCTTTCACTCCCCAAATCACAATCAACCCCCAGGTTTATTTTTATGGTTTTAGAAACATCATTTATACCACCTCACCTTCCCCCTCCTGTGGAGTTCCTCTCTGAGCTGCTCTGTGGTGGCTAGGACCACAGTATCCTTCTCCAGCAGTTCTGAATGTCTTGGTAAGTGTTCAGAAAAAATGGGGGTGCAGGGGTAGGGAGGCAGGGTAGGTGGGGAAAGAGCATGAATTGTAATAGTTCAATGATTCATCTTCCTTGAAAATGTGCTCTATGACATCAGTGATTTCTAATGAAAAACTTCATTCTTCACACATTGTGGTTAAGAATCATCAAATCAGTACTGAAAAGACTTTGATCATATTTGCGAGATGCGCCGAGATGAACTTTCACTGACCAAGATTTCAAAGTTTGTAATTAATACTCTTGACAAATTCCCTGACTAATCTGTCAACTCTCAATATCTTTAACCACACAGTTCAAAACCCCAAAATGGTATAGGCAGCCCTTGAACTTTCCATGTATTGTCATGCAATTATTCAAGATGATTTTCCCTTTGGGTTTGCATTATGCAACTCAGTCACCAGTGGGGGAAAGTCACTATGAGTGAAGGTTGTGAGAGTGTGTGTTTGGTTTGCTTAATGCCAAGGATCAAGGGACAAGATGCTTTGGCCAACAGTCAGCACTCATGGCCAGATACCAGTGAGAGGCCTCTTCCCATCCTAGTCCTGTTGAGCCCAATTGATTGTCCCCCCCCCCCCCGTGAGTAGTCTTAGGTTACACTAGCCAAAGAAATACTCAGCCTTCTAACCCACAGGACTGGCATCTGTCACTGTTGCTGGATAACAGAAATAGAAACTTTAATCCTTATTCATCAAAACAACAAATAGTCAGGCATGGTGGCACACACCTGTAATCCCTCAGGAAACTGAGGCAGGAGGATCATTATGAGTTCAAGGCCAACCTGGGCTACATGATGAGACACTGCCTCACAAATCCAAAACACAAAACACAAAAAAATAAACAAACTTGCTGAAAGGTATGATTTACACCCTATTTTAAAAAATGAATCTATGTAGCTGATTCATACTTTCTAATCAGTTTGTTAGATATTGGTGGGTTTTTAATGTCATTTCCAGTTCATTCTTTTTCAGCTGACTTTAGTTTTGGTTTTAGTTTTATTGATTGATTGATTGATTGATTGATTGAGACAAGGTCTCTGTGTAGTTCAGGCTGGCCTTGAACTCACTGTGTAGCCCAGGCTGGCTCAAACTCACTGTGATGCTCCTGCCTCAGCCTCCTGAGTGCTGGGGTTGGTTACAGGTGTGCGCCACCACACCCAGCTCCATTGACTTTATTTTAGACTAACTAGATATTGAGTGAGAAATGTAAAAGGGGGAATCTTAAAACAGCAAACACATTTTAATGAGAGGGGATAACACGAGCCAGGTTTTCTGTGCTCTGCTCTATGCTGATTCAGGCTGGCATTTACTACACGCGTGATGTGTGCTGGGTTACAGCGAGATGTAAGGTTCAGAGTCTCATTCTATATGCATTACCACTCTATCAGGTACTGCTCCATTTTACAGATGAGGAAACCAAGGCTTAAAAATTTAACACGTTGTTCCAAGTCACATACCTCATAACTGGCATGATCAGGGTTTTACTCCACGTCAGTCTTCTACAGCCCTGTCTACCCTTCTGCCTCCATCTTCCCCTGGTGCCTCACTATTTCCAGCCGCTGGAGGATACAGGGTGTTACCCCGAGGAAACACCTCCAGCATTGCAGCAAATGTGGGGCTCTGGATGCTCCCCCATACATCAGCATCAGTACTCTGTGTGTACCCAGGATGGGTGTGCTCAACCGCACTGCTGATTCCCTAAAGCACCTGTGGCAGTAATGGGGCCCAGTAGTGATGCTGTCACTAGAGGAAGAAGCCAGGTCTTGGCTTTGGAGCCAGCTTCCAAGATGCAAAAGAACCACCTTGGAGATTTGAAAGCTTCCCCTGCAGAAAGCCAAGGCTTCAACTCTCCAGAAAATATTCTCAGCTCAATGAGGCTTTGATACAAGGCTGCATATGGTGCACTGGGTACTTTTCCTGTAGAGCGAAAGATTATTCCATGTTCTTCTTTAGGAGGTTGGAAGAACTCTTCTACACTGGTTAATGGGCCCTCCTTACCCTTCCAGTCTACCACCTTAAGTCACCAAACACAATTCAACTCTCCTCCAAAGAGCAACATGCAGATTACCAAGTCATGAGCAGTGAAAACGGCCACAATCTCCCACCCATTCCCCTCTCCTGAAGAATCATTCACCCTTCACAAAGACAAACGTTCTGTTATGAGTTAGATCTAGAATATTCTCCAAAAGACTCACATGTTCAGTACCAATGAACTTTGAGGAAGTGATTGAATCATGAGGGCTCTAACTTCATCAAGTAGATTAATCCATTGACGAGTTCATTAACTGAATAGGCTAATAAGGGGAAAGGCCTAATTTGATGAGGCTGGCCACTATGGGTGTGACTTCTGGCACTATATCTGGTCCCTAGGCCCTTCCTCTCTGCCTCTCTCGCTCTCTTTGTCTGCTTTCTACCTGTCATATGGTGAGCAGCTTTGCCCCACCATGATGTTTTGCCTCACTTCCAGCACACAGTCGTGGAAACAGCTGACCATGTTTTGGAGGTCATGTTTGGAAGCCATCTTGGAAGGTGCATCTGAGTCAAAATAAATAATTCCTCTCCCTCTTTGTTTTTCTCAGGCATTGGAGCACAGCAATGGAAAGCTGACCCACATCCCTTAAAAGGTTATAGTGGCAGGTCTTTGAAGGCTGATTTCCATCTTCACCCCTATTGCCTGACTAGTGTTAGACATAAAGAAAAAGTCCCTAAAACACTCACATGTGACATCGTCTCATACCGTGTACTGTGACTCTATCTCTCAAATTCACCCTGCCTGCCCAGAAAGCACAGCTCCATTCCTGTTTTCACTGACCACTGAGAAACTGCTCAAGGTGGAACAGTCCTTAGCTTGCTGAGCCTCCTGGTCCCAAGCACCTGTAGATTCTTGTGGCTTCCTCTATAACCAAAGCGCACAACAAAACTTTGTGGCTCTGAGCAAGAATTAGGACTCCAACCCAGTATTTTCTCTACAGCAACTTAAATTATGCTTTAGGTCAATTAGTTCTTTTGGCTGAGAAAAATATTTCCCACAACCCAAATGTCAGAATGGAGGAAATTACCAACCTAACTAAACAATATCATTTTCATTTAGCTTACTTACCTGAGTTTTATTTGAAAAGAGACAAAGTTACCTTCAAAATGTTCTTCCTGTTGTAATTTATTTATTTATTTAGAGACAGGGTCTCTCTTTGTAGTTCAGGTGGGCCTCGAACTCATTATGGAGCCTAGGCTGGCCTTGAATTCATATTGATCCTCCTGCCTCAGCCTCCCAAGTGCTGGGATTACAGGTGTGCACCACCATGCCCAGCTTGCAATTTATCTATCATTTTTGACTAACGCATACACAATTCAACCATTTGCTGAGTATTACTGAAAATGCCCATCTTGGCAAAGGAGTGAGGCTTTGAACCCTGACACTGCCATATCCAAGCCATGACACCTTCCTTATCATAATATGTAAAGAGTAGGTGAACCTGGCACAGATTGAGAATTTACAAATGTTATTATTAGCATTTTATGTTCTCTGGTTGGTAATAAATACAACCTTACAACTCTGGCATTTTCTTGAGAAAGTCTGCATATTCATCCTCCCCTAAGACAAGAACGCTGACACAGAGGCATCAACTTTAACCACTTAATAAGAACTTCTGACATTTATCATACTGCCACTGATTCATAAGAGGAAAAGTTTAAAAATAAGAAAAGTGCACATAGCTTTCCCTTTAGAATACAGGAAACCATATAAAAGTTTTAGCAATGGAATTAAAGTAACCACAATGCCACTCTTAGTAGCGTTTCTACAAAGATATTTATATGACATGAGAAAGAATAGTCAATTAGGTGGTTATAATAAAGCTGCAATATTAATCTCAAACCTTCTCATGGAAAACACTATGGTATTTTAATCAACTGACATTATAGCCTGATAAATACATACCCAGAGGAGAGTGATCTTTTCTTTTCTTTTCTTTCCTTTTCTTTTCTTTCTTTCTTTCTTTCTATTTTTTTTTTGGGGGGGCAGGGTCTCACTATGTAGTTCAGGCTGGCCTTGTGCTCACTTTGTAGCCCAGGCTGGTCTCGAACTCACAAAGATCCTCCTGCCTCAACCTCTTGAGTGCTGGGATTACAGGTGTGCGCCACCGAACCCAACTTTTGTTTGTTTTTTGAGACAGGGTCTCACTATGTGGTTCATGCCGATCCTGAACTCACTATGTAGCCCAGGCTGAGCTTAAACACCCACCAATCTTCCTGCCTCAGCCTCCCTAGTGCTGGGATTACAGTTGTGCACCACCATCCCCTGGATGGGTAGTGATTTTCAATAAAATTTTTTCTTCAAGTGGCAGAAGTCCCACATACTGCCCAAACTAAATACAATCATTACTCGGATATCTTCAGGGCATTGGTTAGAAGAACCCTCGCACTTCCTTGGGGACACCAAAATCCACAAATGCTTAAATTCTTCATATACAATGGTTATATTTGAATATAACCTGCATACATCCTTTCCTATGTTTTAAATCATCTATGGATTACTTATAATACCTAATACAAAATAAATGCTATGTCAATAGTTGCTACACTGTATTGTTTAAGGAGTCACAGCAAGAGAAAAAATCTATGCATGTGTAGTACAAACACATTGTTTTAGACTATTTTTGATCTGCACTTGGTTGAATCCCTGGATGCAGAGCCCACAGACATGGAGGGCAGACTATATACAGTAAGTCTAAAGTTATTATAAAGAAAGGAATTTTTAACCTCATAGACCCAAATGATTTCACTAGCAATTAAGGAGGACTCCTACTTCCAGTTAGGATATACAAGTGATCAAGATAACTTTGCTCACATGATACAAGCAGAAGAATCTGGACAATATGTCATAGGTTTTATGGGGCTTCTGAAAAGCACTATAGTTAAGGTATTAGTGCAGTACTTTCAGAGAGAAATGAAGTTTTTTTTTTAAGTGTTTATAAGTAAGCTGAGAGGCATAGAAGCTTCCGCACGAGGGGGCAGGTACCTATTTCAGGTGCAGGTGGATGGAAATATGGACCTACCAAAGAGTGGAGAGACTTTGAAGGGATGGGAAAAAATGGCTAGATGGTCTGGAATTGGGAAGAACTGAAACACAAAGCAAAAACACTTGCTTAACAATTCTTAACTCGGAATTGTTCTATGTAAACAGCAGTTGCTGGGGGCTGGGAAACCGAGCAAACTTGCATAGTTCTGTACATTCTTGTGGTGCCTAGATTTGGGGGCTGTGCAGGAGTTGAACTGAAGCGTGAGGAATCAAAGATACCCAAGAGTGCAGGACAGCACCCTCCTGGTCCAACTGATCACAGAACCAAACGGGCAGTAGGGGGTCAGGGTGGGGGCGGGGGGGTCTAAAACAGCCAACTCGGTCTCATTAAAGCAGTCAATTTGACTCTAGGAGGAATCTTGGTAAACATCCCTCACCCCAAAACTACACTAGCGACAGGGAAATAAATGAAATAATTAAGAATTAGAGTCTAATGTCTAGAGGACAATAAAACATCATCATGCCTGCAAAAACAAACAGGATAATGTGACCCTAAATCTAGAGAAAGAACAATCAGTAAAAATAAACTTCTCTATAACAGTTACTAAAGTTAATGGACAAGGATTTTCAAACAACTCTTATAAATGTGTTCAAAAGTTTACAAGGAAAAATGGTTGCAGTGGATTTAAGTGCAATATATCATGAGATAAAATCTGTTAAAAATGAATAAAAAGAATATTGGGGAAAAACAGAATCTTTGAGATAAAAGTTTACTGATGGGCTTAACAGCAGTAAGAATATTGAAGAGCAAAGGTTAGTAATCTTGAACACAGATAGTAGAAATTATTCCAAATGGTGCAAAGAGAAAAAAAGACAGAACATCAGTGCCTTGTGGGATTATATTGGTATTCACATGCATGCTATTGTAATCCCGGCAGCCAGAGAGAATGAGGTATAAACTACTTGGAGACATAATAGTCAACTACACTGTTTCCAAATTTGTTACCACAAAATATCTTGCAGACATTTAAGAAGTCCAATGACCACTGAACAGATAAATATTTTTTAAAACCCCAACAAAGCATATAATAATAAATTTGTCTAAATCCAAAAGTATAAAAAATGGTAACATTAGTTAGAGAAAAGTTAATGTACCATTTGGGAAGAGTCATAAAAATCATAGCTGAATTCTTACCAGAACTAAAGCAAGACAGAAGCTGGCAGGATGACAAATCTAAAATTCTGCATTTAGTGGAGCTATCCTTTAAAATTGAAGCTGAAGATGAAAATTAAGATGATTGGAAATAGATTTATTTACATAGACTTCATTATAAAAAAATTCTTCAGTCTCAGATGTTGTAATAACAGATAAAAATGCTGACCTACAATCTTATCTAAAATCTCTTAAAAATAATAATAAGGATAAAGGAACACTTTTATTTTCATGGTATGAAGCAACAAACCTTTGTACTAAAACCTAATAATGTCATACAGGAAAATAAAATCAACAGATACCCTCTAGAAACATCGATGAAAAAATTCTTAAGAAAATATTCACAAACAAAATTACCAATAAATAAAAAGGGTAAGTATCATGATTATCATAGCTCAGATTGTAAATGCCTCCATAGGGCCCATGTGTTAAGTCTTGGTCCCCAGGGTAATGCTATTGCAAATTGGAGGAACCTTTAAGAGGTGGTCCCTTGTACAAGATCCATAGGTCTTTAAGGGTGAGCTCATGAAGAGGGTTGTGGGGCTCTAGCCCCTCCCTCCTCCTGTTTTGCTTCCTGGCTATGAGGCATGCTCCCCAGAGTCACCTTCTGGCATCTCCACAAGAGGCCTAAGAACAATGAACTCACTTGAGGAAGGACTATAAACATTTTCTCTTTGTAAGTTAATTATTTCAGGTATTTTGTTATATAATGGAAAACTGACTGACACTGATCAAGTGGGGTTTATCCTGAAAATCTTCAATTGTTTAACAATCAAATATTAATGTGTTCATTACATTACGAGAATATAGGAGAAAAGTTGTACATTCAAAGTGGAATGTAATTGAGTCAGAGAAAACATTTGGCAAGATCCAAAACCATTCAAGATAGAAAATCAAACTTGGTATAAAAAGAAACTTCTTCACTCTGATAAAGGACATCTATGAAAAACATGCACTTAACACCAAATACTGAAACTTTCTCCTTAAGATCAAGAATACTGTACTTCAATAATATTTGTTTTCAATATTGTGTTGGAGGTCTTAGCCAATGCACTAAGACAAGAAAAATGCATTTTAAAACATCACATACTGAAAAGAAAGAAGTAAAAATTTTTATTTTCAGATGATATAATTGAATATTTAAGTAACCTATAACTACTTGAACTAGAAAGTGGACTTAGTGAGCTTAGGTACACAAGTCTATGTACAAAATTTGGTTGTGTGTGCACTATATGTGGACCATGTAATTACATAATTAAAATTTAAAATATATTATCTCCAATTGTCTTAAAAACAAAAAAATTAAGGGTGATTTAACAAAGTATGTTCAAAAACTCTTACTAATGTGAAATTAAAATACTAACAGGTAGAGAGATAGAATGCTGAGATAAATCATGTTCACAGATTATTTCAACACTGATTCTCTCCAATCTGATATTAGATTCAATGCAAACATTATCAAGATTGCAGATAAACCTTTTTCCCCATGAAATGTACGAACTAATTTATATATATTACTTCTCTCTCTCTCTATCTATCTATATATATAGATAGATAGATAGATTTTGAAAAGGAACAACAGCATCTGGAGGACTTACATTTTTGATGTAAGATTGACTACAGCAATTAAGACTCAGCAAAATAGCAGACACAGAAATCAATGGAATAGAGTAGAATAGAAACTCTTGTATATGGTCAATTGGTTTTCCATAAACAATTCCAAACACTGCAATAGTGAAAGAAAAGCCTTCTAACAAATGCTAGATAATTATATGAAAATTAATGCCAACCCCTACCTCACACCGTATTCAGAAATTGATTTGAGATAGAAAGAAAGTAAGCACACATAAAAAAGTGAAAATTCTTCTAGAAAAAAGCATAGGAAAATATCTGTGTAACTTTGGGTTAGGCAATGATTTCTTTGAAAAGGAATTGAAAAAGGAATAAAGACACTAACAAAAACTAAAAGTTAACAACTTGTATTTCATCATACTTAAAAATATTTGCTTATTGAAAGATACTATTATTTATTTAGTTATTTATTTATTTTTTGAGACAGGATCTTGCTATGCAGTTCGGGCTGGCCTTGAGAACACTTTGTAGCCCAGGCGGGTCTTGAACTTACAACAATCCTCCTGTTGTAGCCTGAGTGGTGGGATTACAGGCATGTGCCACCATGACTGACAAAAGTTATCATTAAGAAAATGAACAGACAGGTCATGGACTAGGAAATAGACAAGTATGTATATCTAGAATGATATAGAAGTCCTACGATTTAAAATTTAACACACAATTCTTAAATGGGCAAAAGATTTAACCAAATACTTTCCAAAAAGACACATGGATGGCCAAATAAGCACTTTAAAGAATTCCTAACAGAATTAGATGGTACCAGAGAAATGAAAATCAAAAAACATTGAGATAGCACTAAGCATCCATCAGAATAACAAAATGGTGATAATGTAGAACAACTGAACTCTCACCCAGTGCTAGTGGAGGTATCAAAGGGAACAACCACTTTTGGAGAACAGTTTATGGTAATTTCTCAGGGAGTTAAACAAACATCAACATATGATTTATTAATCCCACTCCTAGGCATTTAGCAAAAGATATAGCAGAAAGCATGCAGAAATGATCCTATCAACTTTATTCATATTAACACCAGCCATGAATATCCTAAATGTTTGTCCATTAGCAAGAGAATACACAATTTCTTTCAGCACAAACTGTTAATGTAAGGGGGAAAATGTTTTAAGTCTTCAGTTTTTTTTTTTATTGAACATGTGAGTACAAATAACACACTAAACTTTAATGCCTATGGAATGATATGCTTGAGGTTAGGTAATAGCAACAAGGCCAGTTCTTGGGGACAATGACATTGACAGGACTGAATAGAGGGGGACATGTCATTTGAGAGGGGGGAAAGAACAGGAAGAGGTCGGAGAGGTCTATACAATGAAGCATTCCTCATCATATAGAAAGAAAGGAATGAACTAAATAATCTCAGGTCATCTGCTTTCATTCCTAGGAAGCTCTAGAGGAAGTGAACTGAGCTGCAGTGACTAAGCAAAAACCCCAAGGGAAGGGAGGGAAATTTCTTGGGCAACAGACACTTTTTTCTTTTGTGACTGAGGTCTGCATACACAGTCTTCCCTCTGTCAAAACTCGCTAAACTGCACTGTTAAGATTTGCATGCTTCAATGCATTAGAGTAGACATCAATTTTTTTAAAAGTAAAAGTAAAAGGGATAAAAGAAATTTGGGGGAATATGTGATTGCCAACTTTTCTTTCTCTGTCAAAGACAACAAAAAAGTAATGGCTCCTATCACTATTATATTTAAAGGGTAAATTTGGCACCAAAAGATGTAGGATTAGCATAATTCTTCAATGAGAAATATTTCGCACTATGAAAATTCAATATATGTTGTTTTCTTCATTTTGCATAGAAAGACCATCTCTTTAGGAAAATTCCTTATTTGGATTTAAGAGACTCTGAAAGGTAAAGAGAAGAAACAGTATCTAGGGACCATGGCTTGTGTGAACTGACACAGTGGTAATTCCTTGGCTTTGCTTTATTCTTCACATAGTCCACACTGGAGCTGGAGCAGCTGGTAAAGTGCAGATACCAAACCCACACATATAGACAAAAACCCCTAGACAGGTTTGCTAGCCTAGCCAAAGGCCTAGGCAAGGGGTAGCCTCAGAAGAAAGAAATCTTTCCAAGAACAGCTCTTCCAGCACATCTGGATAACACAGGATAAGGCTGCGCCACCCCCAAACTCATGGTTCTACAGGCGCAGTGGGGAACTTGACATCTGCCCTCAATAGGCTATTGCGAGGAACCCCCATGGTGCTGGGGACCTCATGGGGAGATGTAGCTGCAGAGAGACACAGTTCCCTCTCCCGGATGGGGTGCTTTGGAGATGGCCTAGTGGGGACCAGGATTGACCATCACATGGAAGTAGCACAAAGCCCCTGCTGGCGTTAGAGGAGGTTGCTTGGGAGCAGTCATGAGGTTCTCCTACCTCCCACTAGGGATGGTAGACGTGGAGGCCTAGTTAGGTAGTAATTGAAACTGCCACTTGCATCCAGAAATAGCAGGGTGTTCCCATTCTTTGGATGTGCACAGAGTCTGAGTTGAGATCTTGGGCTTCTGTGCCGCATGACACAAATGAAGCGATGTACCCTTTCTGCCTGGGAACAGTGTTAGAGGAAGCCAGCTAAATCAGAGGGTTAAAAGAAGATTGTCTCATGATATCCTAAATATCTAGATTTCAGTCAAAAGTTACTTATCATACCAAGAACCAGGAAGATGTCAAACCAAATGAAAAAAAAAAAAAAAAAAACCAACTGGGGCTAACATTGAGATGACACAGACATTAGAATTACCTCACAATTGTAAGCAGCCATCATAAAAATGGTTCACTGAGAAACTATGAACATGATTGAAACTAGAATGAAGTAGTCTATCAGAATGGCTAAGATGGAAAATGGTGACAATGCCAAGTGCTGACAAGGAAATAAAGAAACTAGGTCACTTATACATTGCTGGTGAAATGTAAAATGTCACTCTAAAAAAAGGTATAAATTTCTTTAAAATGTCAACATGAACCTACCATGTGATTCATTAACGCCAGAAAAATTAAAGCCCATATTCACCAATGTTTTATTCCTAACTGTCGAAAGCTAACAGCAATCCACACATCACTCAGTGGGTGACTGGTTATTTGAACTGCAGCACAATCACAGTGTGGAATACTATTTATCCACAAAGAGAAACAGACATTGATACAAGCAACCACAGAGATGAGTCTCCAGAAAATTATGCTGAGTGGGAAAGCTCATTTCAAAGGTTGCATATTATGTGATTCATTTGCTTGACATAATAAAATTACAGAAATGGAGAACAAGTTAGTACAAGTGACTTGCCTGGTATGAAAGAGAGGAAGGAAAAAGGGAAGAGGGTGTGGCTATAAAAAAGCCACAGGACAGACCATTGTGACGATGACTGTGCCCTGTATCCTCACTGTATCAATGTGACTGTATCCGAATCCTGGCTGTGATGTTGTTCTACAGTTTACAAGATGTTACCGAGCAGGGAAGCTAGGAAAAGAGGCATGAAGACTTACTGTATGAGTCTTACAACTGCATACGAATTTGTGATTCTCTCCAATGAAAAGTTTAAATAGAAAACAAAAACGCAAACAAATCACAGGAGAAATTTCCAGTTAGGTTTAACAAAATGATTTTGTATAAACATCAGAAGATTGCTTTTCCTTTCTGAAGTGCTTTGTAGTCAAAGCATGATGTACATCAGAGATGTAACTATAGCAGCTTGTTAACTTATCACAAAATGAATGCACTTACCCTTCACACAGATTAGGAAGTAGAACATCGACCTCCCCAAAGACCCTGCAAAAAGCCGTCTGCTTGTGCTTGACATTTTTACTTACATTGTCTCAGCAGTGGCCAATTAGAAAACAGAATTGGTGCGTGCTGGTTCAAGTCAGAATCTGTGATGTGAAAAATTAGCTGTTTGGGGAAGGAAGATGCAAAAGAGTCTCAGTTTCCCATAGATGTCTGGGTTCACATGAGTAAACCCTGTCCCTTCTCTGTGCCTTAAAATGGGGCCACCCTTACATGCTGCCTTGGCACCAAGTACTCTGAGCCCTCGCAGAGGTGAGAAGAAGTGGAGCAAGTCACACACATGATCTTTTTCGAAAATCCAAGAAAAATGGTAAGTTACCACCAGAAAAAATGAAAAGCAACCACAAACACATATTATTTTAGAATATGTATTAATTTTTTTTTAGCTGGAACAGCAACTTACACTAAGTTGGATATACTAGGGGTCATTTCTGTTTTAAGTTCAATAATTTATTTAAATTTCTTAGACTCATAATATAACTTGCCTCGTCTTTAATTATGACTGGGTCTGGTTGGGCTCAGCTGAACTCCGTCTTTGAAAGGTCTTTGTTGTGTCACCCAGCTCCCCTTCAGAACAACTTTCACCCATCAGGAATTCTGGGTCAAGGGTGTGAACCCAAAGACATTGATGGAGAATGGCACTCCATTGCCCTGCATTTTAAACATCTCCCTGATGAGCCCAGGATAATACAGCTGCCAATCTCAGAGGCTGGAACTCCGAAAAACAACTTTCCCTCTCCTGCAGTTATAACAAGTTGCTCGTGAATGAAGGAAATAAAATGATCCCCGTTCACTTCCCAGACAGACAAAGGTCCACTGTGGGGCATAAGGACTCGACAGGTGGCTGCCATGCGGAAACCAGGATTGTGGGGGTGGGGATGACCTCTAGGTCCCTTTTACTGGCCACGGTGAAGAAACTAAATCTCACTTGTGTTTTCTTAACCTCTATGAATGGCCTGCATTTATAGGTTCAACCATGGATGTTACACAGTGAGGAGCATGCATGGGTCAGGAGTTGAGGGGAGAGGGAGAGAGGAGATGTTTCTCTCTTTCTTAGCTGCTCTGTTAGCTCTCATGATTTTCCCTTCTCCCTGCTTTAAAGTTCTCTGGTGCAGGGAAAACAAAGTGCATAGGAACACATTTTCTAGTTGGTTCCTTCTGTCCCCTGGAGATGTGCCAGCAATTCTATGGACGTGACACTAGGTTTAAATCAATTTTGATGATGCTTTCAAATCAAACAGAAGTTTAGAATTGGACTCAGTTGCATTCTCAGGATGACAGGTGCAATGCAGTGATGTTCCCACAACACCCCTGACTCCTGGACCATCGCCAGCAAATGGAAGGTGTCTTTCCCCACCCCAGCAGAGAAGATCCCCATGCTCACACCCCGAACCAGCTTCTGCCTTGCCCTATATGATGTGGCCAGGGCTCTTGTCATGGAATCACTTGCTTGCAGCCAAGTGGGATACGCTTTACTGGGTAGGAGAAACAGAGGTCCTTGCTCAAATTCCTTACAAAGAAAGGCAAGAGTCCATGGGTTGCAGGGGAGTCTGAGAGGCTGAGGAACACCACCTTCCTTTCTTGCTCCCATCAATGTTTTTAAGATGCTGGGTCTAAAACTTCAGTTCACGTTGCATTGAATTCCGACATCCGAACGTCTGCCTAGCTGCCTTGATCCAGGCGGTTTGAGGACAGGGAAACAGAAGAGTGGGAAATCTGTGTGTTCACTAAAAGGGAAACATTTGACGTAACATGGAAAGCAGCCAGCACTGCTTCCTGAAGAAGTGAAGGGCGCATGTATCCTTTCTAAGCCTCATGGGTTCCAAAGTTGGGGCATATGTTCTCCTGGAAGCCACGATTTGAAGAGAAGCACTAATATCCTGACATCAGGTTTCTGGTTTAGAGCTCTTTCCTAAATTCTTCCCTGTATCACTTTTTTTTGTACCTTAAACTGTTCTACCACTAAATAATATTTGTACTTGTATTCTCTGCTTAGTCCAAAATAAAAGAGTAATTTATTTTGAGTAAGTAAACGTGATAATACAATATAAGTACATCATAAGAAATAATGTAATATAAATAAGTGTGATCAATGAGTGTAGTTCATCTTTAAATCCAAATGAGGCCAGCAGCATTCTGGCTTTAGCAACTGGTGTCTGTCACCCTTCTACATATTCTTATTGTAAGCGACATCGCCTATAAATAAATCAGTACACCAATGGCCACATCCGCTCAGAACTGCTTAAATGACCGGTCCATCACCCAACAGGCTTGGATGCTTTTCCTTCTCAGTGATTCAGTCATTTGACTGACTGAACTGAAAGTAAAACTCAAGCCTTTGTGGTCATTTTAGACTTCAGCAGATAAGCCAGGCTCTTACTAGGCTCTCGAGTAGCTCTCACTCACCAAGGGAGAAAATGAATGGCTACTTTTTGTGGGAGAGGCTGAGGCTTCTGGGTCAGTTCCTGTGTCCATCTACCAGCCAGCATATAAAACAGGAGCCGGGCTTGTGCTGGAGAATCTGAATTTCACTTTGCCACCGGGTGCACCATAATGAAAACTGTCTAAGAGGCAAGGGAGGAAGACTGGTGTGAGCTAAGGCTCCAACAGAGACTGGGAACTGACGCGTCATGACTCAAGTAGGACACCGAGGCAATGTTTGGATGAAGAGGTAAGAGCTATTGCTGCAATGTGATCCAGTATGGGGAGCTGTCAAGGTTTTTTGGACATAGTCATGATCGACATTTTTTATTTTCTCTTTTCATGAATGAGTTTTTGGCTTTTTAACACTACTACTCTCATAGGCAATTTCTACGGCCTCTGAGAGGTGGAAGGGTGGTCCTCCTCCTGGCTGTGCCTGGGTTTAGCAGCCCTCCCTCACTTCCCTGTTGGTCCTCAATCACCTGCATTCTCCATTCTCACATGGTTTCATTATTTGAGTTTAGGACAGGAAATAGAACCTGATTCAACATTCAGCTAAGTATTGTTTTCATCACAGTGAATAAGGACCTTTTTTGATCTGCAACCTTCAGCTGGGCTGTGGTCCTCCCAACATACATAGGGTGAAAAGCTTCCCCCTTTGGTGATTACTCTGCGTGAGCTGGCCGTGTGTCCACATGGACTTGCACAGTCACTGTTTCAATGCTTATGGCCATTGCCAGAGAAGGGCAGCGGTGCCCAGGAGATCAGGGAGCAAATTGAGCCTTACTATACCTCTAACCTATTTTGACATTAAGGGGTGGTGTAAAATCAAGTAAGAGACTCACAAGCAAATATTCATTTGTATTAAAATGCACCACCTTAAGAAGCCGAAAGTTTTCTTTTTTTCTTTCTTTTCTCTTCCTTTCTTTCTTTCTTTCTTTCTTTCTTTCTTTCTTTCTTCCTTTCTTCTGTCTTTCTTTTTTTTAAGCAAACCTAAGTGGGTTTTTAAAAACAAAGATATGTAATTATTAACTGTTGGGTCATTTTCTTCTGAAAATGAACCTCGGGCCGACTGTCACTCTGTAAGGCCGATAATTATCTGAAGCAAAATAAATACAAATGCCTGGGTTAATGAAGACTGAAATAGGATAATGCCCGGACACTGAATTTTCCAAGAACAAAGAGCACAATTGTTCTATACAGAATGCATAAGAAACGGGCATCTTGTACACAGGGACCTTGTTATGATGGAGCCCTGGGGGACCACCACTGGACCACCTTTGAGCTAAGGTCCTACAGTGAGGGCACATCCTGCTCCTCAGCCCTGGGGGCACTAGAATAGCAGTAGACACTGGAGTTGAAAACCCACTGTGGAAGCTGATTAAACAGCAAGTCAGGCTCAGACTCTTACAGTGGAGCGATGGTCGTTCAGGCTGAAGGTGGTTTACCCATGATAATGAGAGTGGACCTGTGACACCGTGGTTCCAGGCAAAAGAAGAGAGTCGGTTATTAAGCCTGAAAGACTGGAGGGGGATTGGCTTGAAGTGAAAAAGTAAAATAACCCAACACTTTTTCTTGTGTGCCTCAGTTGGGTAATTGTACTTGTGCTACTTCCTGAATATGTGGGTGGATTTTTGCCTACTTTAGAACACCAGGCAGGCCAAGGGGAAAGCATTTGAACTCTGCAGCTTTTTAAGTGGCCTGTCATGCTCCAAAGGAACAGAAGGCTACCAAGGGATGTGCCCGGGTGTAATCTATCTCTGGGATTAGGAGTTCAGGTGTTTATGCTCAGCTAGATTGTTGGACAGTCGTTTAATTTCTCTGCTTCTTAAGTTTTACTCTTTTGTCAAATAGGGATCATGTCTCTGCCGTACTGACCTTAAAGATCTCTGTGGGAATGAAATAATGTTTTAGTATAGTTATTATTAAATTATAGCTTCAGTATAACTCTTGGGTGTTCTGGTAGGCCTTATAATTTAGGCTTCATTGGTTCTTTTAAATAAACTTTTTATTGTGGGATATTTTTAGATTTACAGAAAAGTTTCAAAGATTACGCAAAGAGTTCTTATATATCCTATGCCTGGTTTCTCCTAATGTTAACATCTTATGGTACCACCGTGTGAAAAAACTAAAAGCCCAATAGTGGCTCACTACTAGTACGTAAACTGTAGGCTTTATTCGTATCTCACCAGTTTCTCCACTAAAGTCCGCTTTCTGCTCCAGGATTCAGTCCAGAATACAACACTGTAGTGAGTCAAGATGTCCTCTCAGTTCCTGCTGATCTGTGATGATTTTGTTACCTGTCTTTTGTGCATTTCCAATGTTGAGGAGTACTTGTTCAGGTATATTGTGTAGCCTATCCTCAATTCGCTTTATCAGCTGTGTTTTTGCATGATTAATTTTGGGTTTTGGGGGAAAGGAGGAAAGAGCTCTTCTCATCTCATGTGAGAGGAACATGCTCTGGACACGCCCTGTCACTGGAGACATTAAACTTATTTCCTTGTTTAAGGTGCATCTGCCATCTTTCTCAGCTGTAAACTATTTCCCCTTCTTGTACTCTGATCTTTAAAATAAAAACAACCCACACTCAGGGTGAAGGGGAATTAAGTGCTAGCTTCTGGAGAATTCTATTATTTAGAATTCTGTGTAAAAAAGATTTGTTTCCTCTCCCTCCATTTATTTCCTTTATTGATAACATTAGGGACTTGTGTTTAATTATTCTATGCTTTGAATTACAATCCAATGCCACATTCGTTATTTTCTTATTCAAATTGTTATAGTTTTAACCATCGGAAATTTCTGAATACTCACTGTGCCAGCCATAGAATTAGTTGTTTTCTAAGAATCCTGGTTCCTTTCTAGGTAAACGGCATTTGAAACTAAGAACTGGTCGCTGAATCTACTTGTTACTGACTGATCGTGATTATTATTCAAATAAATTGAGTGAAAATATTTGAATTCAGAAAGATAGGACTTTTTCCTAGCTGTGTTACCTTGGGCAAGTTGCTTTGCTACACTTGGCCTCAGTTTCCACATCTACATATAGGGATAATGAAAAGCATCCCTGGGTTTTCGCAGGGGCATATGAAATAATATCAAAGAGTTTTTCTATTTTTGATAATAGGACAGTTTTAAAGACCAACTGTTGTATTGAAAACAACCAAAATACTTGGAGGGAAAAATGAGAAATATCTTCATAGAGTAAATGATCTGACAAAACAGTAAAGTCAAAATTTAAAATGGGAACCCAGAGAAATAAGGAAGTTGTGTTTTCCCAGAAGACATTTTCTATTTCCAGAAAATCTGAACTTTCTTTTTGACAGCCTGATAGTGGTTGAGGAGGGGTGGGTTATGGTGATAGCAAAAAACCAGCACCAGCTCCAGGCAAGAAGTTTACCTGCTGATGGTAAGCTGAGGTCCCAAAGGACTATAATGCTAAGGAGGATAAATAAATTCTTACCCTAACATTAGTTGTATGTCTTTGAAGAAAGGTCAAACTCTGAAGATGGGTCTCAATCTGAGAAGGCCTTCAAAGGCCTTGTAAGGGGAAATAAATTCAGTTTGGGCTTTATATGAATCTTACTGATCATCATCAGAAACAATGAGGAGCATACAATAAGAGAACTAGATACATGGCAGAAGCAACAGACAGAAATAAACATATGAAGACTTAAGATGTTGGGATTACTAGCTACAGACTATAAAAACTTATGTTTCAGTGTGTAAAGAAATAAAAGGCAAGATTGAATAATCTTGGGGAAATAGAAAACTAGAAAGTGTCATGGGCAATATAAAAAAATAAATTTTAAAAATCAAAACTCCAGCAATTAGACTTAATTTGGAGAATGGGTTAACCAATATGCCAGTTAAAGAAAGATCAATAAACTTGAAGAAATACTGTGGGAAATCAGTGACACCAATCTTCCTAAGTCTCTGTTATGTATCTTTACAAGCACACTTCTATTTAGCATCTTTAAATGACCAAGAGTCTCAGACTTTTTAGTAAAGAAAAACTGCTAATAATGTCCTGAAGCTTTGAGGTTCCTGCAGAGGAGTGTGGTGCAAACAGGAAAAGAAGGACTTGAGTCAGCTCCTCTACTCTCTGTCTTTTGGAAAAATAGAAAAGCTCAGAAAAGGGGTGAATGCTCAGTTAGCAGCTCAGAAATCTGACCAAGAAAGCGTTAAACCATTCTGTTAAGCCTGAGAAGCTCAGATCTAACCCTCCAGGTAGAGCTTATCCTGGAAGGGCCCTCTCCTCCCCACTCATCTCCCGGGCTGCTGGGAGCATCCAGTGAACGCTAACTGTGGAATCATGTCACATCTCCCACTCTCTCCAGCTCAGAAACCAGGTATTCTGCAAGATATCCCACCATCGTATGACCACTGCAACGTGAGGAACTCAAGTGATGCCACAAGGGAAAGATGGTGGCTCACCAGTCCCCATTTATCCCTGCCCTGCCAACTTGGCGGGGGTGAGGGGCAGCTTTGACAGCAAATAAGCCATCTTAGACACTTGGCTCCTGCAGACACCACGTGAAGTGCAAGAACTACGTGGCTGAATCCCATCTAGACTGCAGAATTGTGAGAAATAGTAAACGGTGGTTGTTTTAAGCTATAAGTTTTGGGATCATTTGTGACCTAACAATACATGACTGAAACAACATTACATGTACTTTGATCCAGAATCTGTTTTCTGCTCCTGTTTAAGAATGAGCTCCCTTGAACCCAGAGACCTGTTGAGCTTTAGCAGACAGCCTGCAGAGAGGAGGTACTGAGAAACGTGTTTTACTGGTGATTAAGCTGTTTCGCATTCCTTTTTCTTTGCAGTAGCAGTAGTAGTGGTGCTTCCCTGATGCAGCCTTCGTTTTCAGGTGCTCAGTAGCTATCATATTAAAGTCTGCTGTTAACACTGAGATAAAAATACAACAGGTCTTTCTCTGGATAGGAAAAACAAGTGTATAGGTTTTCTAACAAGTGAAAAAATGAACACCATTAGTAATTTGTTTTTGCCAAGATAAGGAAAACCTTTCTGCTTTTCATGTTAGAAAGTTCACAGACAGTTGAGTCATTCTCTTGCCACTTAAATTCTGAAGTGTAATATGATCATGGCAGGCAATGAAAACATGTATGTGAAGTCCCAGAGGCATAAAAGTCCATACGTGGAAATTGATAAAAGACTGACAGAACTGTTTTCTAAAAAAGCAAAAACCCAAAGACTGATGCCTAGAGGGTTCTTTTGAACCACAACGTTCCTTACCTGATTTCTGACGCTCACAGTCGCCACAGAAGTCAGATATTTATGCTCCAAACACCAGGCCCAGTCCGGGAACACCAGCTTGGTTCCATAAAGCAGTCAAAACTAAGGGTGGGAAAGAGGAAAGAAATGGACAAATAGTAAGTGATAGAAAGTGCAAAATCAAGGGAGGCAAGAGAACAACATGTCACATTTTATAGAATCATATAATACTTTCTTAATGTAAAATGGTCATGTGACATGTTTTATCTTTTAAACCAGTCCATGAAAAATTAAACAGCATGTCTGTAACTGGAATGAACAGCGTAACAAACTCCCCCATATCAATTTCCCCAACTCAAGAAAATCTTAATTCATGACGAATCTTTCTTTATTTAAAACCTCACCTGTTCTCCTCCACCCAGGTTACTTAGGGACCCACACAAAATATCTATTAAATATATACATCATTCTGTTGGTGTCTCCTGTCAATTTGTGAAAGACTACTCTCAATGTACATTCTGAATACTATCATCTTGATGTTTTCCATTAAGCATGATTTGGTTAAACTTTCACAAAAATAGCATTCCTCATTTACATTTTGTTTCAATACATTTTTCCTGTTACATTTCTGAAACCCACACGCAGAGCTCCTCAATGACATCATGGGCAGCTACCCAGCAACAAGGAGTGACTGTTGCTCTGGAGAGAAGTGACTTTTTATTTAGCTATGTATCCATATAACTTTTAATATTCTGTAACCCCAAATCATACAAAGGCAGGGGGCATTGTTTGATGGGCCTTCACATCTCCATCTCTAGCTTCCACAGATGCTAAATTATTATTACCTTGTTTCATCTCTACTCCCAGCTGGTCCCCTTTCTCTGTCATTTTGAAGTAAACCTCAGCTCTGTGATTTCATTCACAAACATCTCACTGCATATCTCTGAAAGATAATGACTCTTTAGAAGTAAGGCAGTTTTGACACAAACCAAGCAACAATAACAAAACTCTCTTATCCTGAGTCAGCCGGAGTTGATTTTCACATCGGAAGATGATCTGTCTTTTATACATTGCCCAATGCAGAAGTCACCTGGTGTCTTAAATTCTTTCTTGAGGTTCTGGGATACCCTTGGAATACAATTATCAGGAAGAGCTTCAACTACTGTCTTTCTAGAAAGATCACAGTGTGATTTAGCAGGTTATTTAGACTTGAACTTGTTAAAAGTCAGCAGTGTAGTTGGTTGGCCAGTGTAAGCTTCTCTCTGTCTCTCTGTCTCTCTGTCTCTCTCTCTCTCTTTCTCTCTCTCTATCTCTATCTCCATCTCTCTCTGTGCCCCCTGCCCTATGAATTGAGCATAGAGCCTTCACCCTAGGTTAAATACTCAGCCCTTTTAATTTTTTTACAAATATTTTGAGACAGGTTCTTGCTAAGTTGCTAAATTGCTCAGGCTGAGCTTGAACTTGCCGTCTTCCTGTTTCAGCCTCCCAGATTTCTGGGATTACAGCCCTGTGCCCTCATACTTGGCTTCCTTTGTCTTATATAATAACAATAATGATGTTGGCTGATCCTGCAGGTGTAGAAACAGTAACTGAAAAGTACTGCAATTCATCCTGAAAACATAAATCTTATAAAAATTATAAATTATGCATGTGACTAAACTGAATCACGAGTCTCTCGGTGAATTTCATATATACCCCAGTGAGATCCCAGATACAGGAAGGTAATTTTCATCGCTTTTGGTTATATGAAAATATGAGGACAGTGATAAAAAATTCAGAGCCATAGAAGCATAGGTGTTCTTAAAAATCACTGAGTTCATCTTCTCACTCAGTGCAGAATTCTGCATCGACCTGGGTTCAGCCAAGAAACAGATGACAAATTCACATTAGGATAATTCCAGAAGAGATTAATACTTAAAAAAAAAAAAAAAGAAAAAGAAAAGCATGGGCAGGATGTTGGGAACTGCTGGGCATGGTAGTGCACACCGTTAATCCCAGCGCTCGGGAGGCTGAGGTAGGAGGAGCGTTGTGAGTTCAAGGCCGGCTTGGGCTACAACGTGAGCACAAGGCCGGCCTGAGCTGCATAGTGCGACCCTCCCTCAAAATACCAGGGCCGGGAGTTCGGCTCAGTGGCTCAAGCGCCTGTCTGGCAGGTGCGAGGTTGTGAGTTCAATCCCTGGTGCCACAAAAAAAAAAAAAAAAAAAAAAAAAAAAAAGTTTGGGAACCATAAGGGACAGCACATTACTTCAAAGCTGGTAAAGGGAGTTATTACCACCCCTAGCCCTAGGCATGGAGGAACAGGAAGGCAGACGGTGGCCACTGGATCCTGGAAGACAGACTGATGCAAACAGGAGCAGTGGAAGAGGACTGTGATCCCCAAGCAAGGAACACGGAAATCCCAAGCTGGCCACACAGGGAGGCAAGCAGGGGGCAGAGAGATCCTGATTGTGCTCCCGTCCTCCTCTCCAACCTTTAGCTCTTATCTGAACCTCAGTCGGTCCAGAGGGCAAGGATTCTGCCATGGTTTGAATATGTCCCATAACATGTTGGAAACTGAATTCCCAAATGCATATGTTAATGTAGGGGTTTTGATGTAGGGGTTTTGAGAGATAATCCACGCTAAGAGGGACCACGAAGGTGACACTCCCATGATGACATTTACAGGAAGAGGGAGACCTGAGCGAGCACACTTGCTCTGTCTTGCTGTGTGATATCATCTGCAGCAAGAAGATCCTCGCCAGATGCTCCACAGTGCTCTGGACTTCCAGCCATCAGGACACAGAGAACCAAATAAACATCTCTCCAGTATCAGGTATTTTATTACAGCAATGGAAAAGAAGCTAAGAGGGATTCCATTGATGCACACTGTGTAGACCAACTTCCTAGGTATACACCAGTAGAGGTGGCGAGACAAATGGAAGGTAAAACATCACGAGCCCCATCTCTGACACCCCTGACACACGGTCATTCAGCCTCTGTCCAGTCCCATGTGATTCAAGCCAAAGCCCACTTGATAGCAGAGCTCCTGACAAGCCACTGCCTGCCCACATGGTTGCCGAACTTAGTTCCAGGCTTCTAGCTTTACCCAGACTCAGCCACGCCCCTAGGTCTCTCCTGCTTTTTTTGAGTTCTCAAATTGCCTTCAGGTTGGCTCAGTCTTTGGCTCTGTGTGCCTGATGCTCAGGGCCAATTTTGAGCTTTAAACTTTTGTTTTATTTTGTGCATGTAGTTCAGACTTTCCTGAGGCTGCCTTCTTGTGCTGTCCCGCTAAACAGGAGTCTTGGTTGTTGGTGTCTACCAGAACACCACATCTAGGTCCAGATACCATGAGCCCAGGCTCGGTTTTCAAAAACAACCTAAAATGTCTTCCTTTCGTGTTCAATTCTCTAGTAAGTCTCGCTTCTGGAAGAGTCATTTCTACTGAACCACTTTTTATGTAGAAAAGAAAGTTACAAATTAACTCTGTGAGGAAAGGAATCTTGTCCTGTTTAACTAGATATGCCTGGCATCTGGGAAAAGAGCTAACACACTGGAAGAGATTGGCCAAAACTCAATTTCCTGTAATTCACAGCTATTGATCCTGTAACTTCTACTGCCTAAGTAACAAATCAGGAGCTTATCAAAGCTTCTAGATGACAGCCCTTCACAATGAAAACACATGTTTTATATCTCCACTTGGCCTCCAGGATGATCAGCCTTGATAGTCACCTTCCAGTTACCACATAATCTCAGCTCTTGTGCCACCTTGGGCCTGGTGTCTTCTTCTAGATGTTTAATTCCCTTCTTCAAGATGTCTCAAAGAAGTAAATGCAACATCCAGATGTTGCCTCATCACTGTGGCATCTGCAGCACTGTCACTGTCCTGAACTTGAACTCTATGCTTTTATTTGCAAAGTAAGGTGGAATTTAGTTTTACAGCAACCACATAATATTGTTAAATAAATGAATAAAAGAATATTATGTATAATTGGTTCATACCAAACATCTGATCTTTTGACACTTCCAAGATCTCCCCACGAACTGTTTTAAACAAATCCATCCATACGTGTACATATCTCTAAGGGGATGACTGTAAATTTGTTCTTTTAAAGTCATCTTGTTGACATGACCTACCTTGAAACCTTCAAAGTCTCTCTGAATCTTGATTCAGTCACAGGATATGTTGTATCATTCATAAATTTGCCAAATCTTGCCTACCATGTAATAAATCTAGATTTTCAAAATTTAATAAACATAACTCTTTTGAAGTATATTAGCTACTGTTATGGCTTCTATCTGAATGTCCCCCCAAGGCCTCATATAGGCAGGGGGGCAGGCTTCTAGAATTTGTGATTTATTCATGGTCCAATGCTGGGATTATGGGTGGCTACCCTAGGGTGGGTAGCCTACTTACAATATAAGGAACAGAAAGAGTCTTCTCTGGTGCTTCTCCCCCCCTTTTTTTTTGTTTTTGTATTGGGCATTGAACTCATGGCCTTGCACTTGCCAGGTAAATGCTTGCGCCACTGAGCTAAATCCCTAGCCGTGATGCTCCTCCCTTTTTGGTATTGATGCATGTGCTGTCTTTTGCTGCCATGAACTGTTGCCCTCTACCATGAACCACCTTCACTTGGAGCCAGCCAATTATGGACTGAAATCTCCACGAACTGTGAGCTAAATAAACTTTTCCTTCTTTCATTTTGGGTGTTGAGTATGTTGTCTCAGAAAGGAGAGAAAAGTAGCCAAGACAGATATGGTCACTGGTTCTGGATAATACAGAGGAGATGACTTCCATGATTTGTTTGGTTGAATGCAGCCATAATCTCTGGAAAACAAATATGGGGAAGCTACTTGAGGACTCTGAAAAATAAATAGTGGCAAGCAGATTGGGGAAGAAGATCAGACAGAATTCAAAGTATTGCCAGACTCATGGCAAGTTTAACTTTTTTCCCTCTAGTGCTCTTGTCTCTGGAGGTGCATGTGTAGCAGAGCAGGATAACTTAAACTCCAGTGTTAGGGCTGGAGGATAACAAAAAGGGAGCCTCAGAGAACCAGATAGTGCCTGGGAGGTCATGGAGATGGAGGTGTTGGAAGAGAAGTTCCATGAAGTGTTTTGTAAACTTCTGAGCTCAGATCCAGTTATGCATGGATGGATTTAATGTTAATTAGTATCTGAAGGACTTCGAAAATTGACCTAGTAGACAGACGAAAATACATATATCAGACTTGCCAGTGAATGCTGCACATATGAGACTGATCTGAATGGTGCTGCAAAAGCACTGGAGACTACCTGAGCACTGACATGTGTCATGGTTTGAATTTCAGACGTCCTCCAAAAGTCTCACATGTTCAGAAATGAGGCCCTTGGGAGGTGGTTGGATCATGAGGGCTGCAGCTGCATCCACGGGTTAATCTCCTGATGAGATCACTATTTGATGGGGTTATTGGAAGGTAAAGAAAATTTAGAAGGTGGGGCCTAGTTGAAGGGAGTGAATTACTGGGGTGTGACCTTAGGGGCTGTTATGTTTCCTGGCCCCTTCTTCTCAGGTTCTTTCCATTTCTCTCTGCTTCCTGGCCTCCATGATGTGAGCAGCTTTCCTCTGCCTTAGTCTTCCACCATGATGCCTCAGCACTTGAATCAACAGACCCAAGTGAGCATGGACTGAAACCTCTAAAACTGTGAGTCAAAATAAGTCCTTCCTCCTTTAAATTGTTTATGTCAGGTATTTTTTTTTGAGATAGAAAGCTTACCAATACAGAACCACTGTAAATGGAAAGTGGTGAAACTTGCAGCCTAAACACAACCAGCCACATTGCTGCTAAAAGCAAGAAGCCAGCATTCTCCATAATATCTAAGCAAGATCCAGAATCCTAGCAGTATTTTAAATGTCTGGGAGAAATTTTTAAAATTTCAGTATATAAAGGAAAAGGGAAGTGTAACTTGCATATGAGAAGAAATCAACCAATTCCAACAGCAAAATGACACAGATGTTGGAATTATCTGGCAGTAACTTCAAATCTATTATAAAAACTCTCAACAATCACACTCCTCTCAAAACAAATGGTAAAACTGTATGCATCAGTGAAGAAATAGAAGATATGAAGAGTCAAATGAAAGTTTTAGTGCTGAAAATATGATGAAAATAAAAATAAACTGAAGAGTGGAAAATGACACAGAGGAAAAGAATCAATGAAATAGAAAATAGAGCAATAGAAATTAACCTTTGAATAACATAGAGAAAATAAACTTTTCTTTTTTAAAGGGACAAAGCTTCAGGAACCCATAGGACTATAACAAAGGATTGGATGATTTTCCTGCTAACTATGGAAGGAGAGGAGAAAGAAGGGATGATCTGATAAAGTAGAACATGCAATGGCTAAAAATTCCCCAAATTTGGCAAAAATATCAAAACAAAACAAATCTGCAGTTTCTAGAAATTTAGTGAACTCCAAACAGGATAAACACAAAGAAATCCACATCCAGACACATAGTAACCTATATCAGCAAATCCTTACTAATGAGAAAATACTGAAAGCAGCCAGAGGAAAAATGATGCATTATATATAGAAGAAAAACAATCTGAATTACTGAATTTTGCATCGAAAACTACTGAGACCAGATAGAAGTAGCCTAATATGTTTAATCTGCTGAAAGTCACAACTACCATCCCCAAATTTTATGTCCAGCAAAATATTCTTCAAGAATGAGTCAAAACAAAGAAACTATCAGTGAGGAAAAACTGAGAAAACTGTTGCAACCAAACTTGCTCTAAAAAACTGTTAAAAGTTCCATAGTCAGAAGAAAATGAAGGAAGAAACAAAAGAAATGATACATGTCTGAGCAAATAAAAGAATTCTTATCTTGAAATTCTTTAACATATGTTTAATGAAGCCAAATGTGGTGGGCCACACCTGTCGTCTCAGCACTCTGGGAGCCTGAGACAAGAGAATTGCAAGCTCAAGCCTAATTTGGGCAATGTAGCAACTTGGTGAGATTCCAGAAGTAGACTCTCTAGAGCTCTGAAGGAGATCTGAAGAAGGGGAGCAAATGCAGGGAAGTAAAAATCGTCAGCAAGGGATGTGTCTATGTGTCAAAGTCCAAGATGAACGTAATTACTATGCATTGCAAACATATACTAAATTTAAAAAGAATCTAAACTAAACCAAACCAAACTAAAAAAACAAAATGAAACAAAAACCTCCCAAGAATCAGAGCTGGGGATATAGGGTTAAGGCCCTGGGTTCAATCCCCAATACAAGAAAAAAAAGTTTAATGATTGAAAGCAAAATTTATGCATTATCTGATGCAGATACATTTATAAGATACTCTGACATAAAAAGGAGGAAAGAACTCTATGTCCATAAGGTTTCTACATCTCCCTTGAAGAAACAAAGTATTAATTCCAAGTAGACTGTAAAAGTTAAATATATATTATATAATCAGTAGCACAATCACTAAAATGAAAAACTACACACACACACACACACACACACACACACACACACACACACAAAGGGATGCAGAGAAATCAAAATAAAGTCCTAAAGATGGTCCAGTGGTCCAAGAGCGTGCACACCGTAGGTGGAATAGTCATCCAAAGATAGCAAATCCTGATACTCAAAACCGGCAAGCATTGCTGCATAAGGGAAGGAACATTTACAGATGTGATTAAGTTAAAATTCTTAAAATGGAGCGATTGCTCTGGATTATTTAGATGGGTTCTAACTACAACCCTTCTGAGAGGGAACTTTCACAGGCCGTGGGTCCACAATGACAGATCCTGGAGTGAGCTGGCTGCAAGCCAGGGATTGCAACAGCCACTAGAACTAGAAGAGCCAAAAACGGGTTTTCCTCTAGGAACTTCAAGGCAGCACAATAGTGCCAACTCACTGATTTGGGCCCACTGACACTGAATTCAGAGTGCTGGTCTCCAGCACTAACAGCATACATTTCTGCTGTTTTAGTCCACCAAGTTTGTGGTAATTTGTTACAGGAACCACAAGATATTAATACTACATGTAAAAGGAACTCAGAAACAAGAGTAACAGGAAGCAAAGAGAAAACAAGCAAAGTGATAATAGACAAGTCTAAATATACCAATAATCCTGCTAAATGTAAATAGTCTACACATATTAGAAGATAGGAATTTTCAAAGTGAGTATTTAGAATCTAAGATGTATACAAGAAAATCACTTTAAATATAATGAAGTAAGTTAAAACTAAAAGGATAGAAAAACATACACCATGTGAAAACTAATCCAAAGAAACCTTCAATGGTAGAAAACAACCAGGAGTAAAGAGGGAATAACATAATGATAAAATGGTTAATGAAGCAAGTAGATAGAATAATGCTATATGTAAATGCACACAGCGAGCAAAACCCAAACAGAACTAAAGAGATAAGTAGACAGACCCACAAACGTAACTGGAGATGTCAATGTGACTCAGTAGTAGGTAGAACTGGCAATACCAGTTGATAGAAGACTGGTGGGCAAGATATCAGCAAGAACACAGCAGAACTGAACGATATTATCACCCAATGGAGTCTGAGTGACATTGTAACACTCCACCCAACAACAACATCATACACATTTTTTCCAAAACACATGAAACATGTGCCAAGGGAGGCCATATTGCAGCTTATAAGAAATGTATCAATTAAAAAATTGTAAATCATACCTGCTATGCCTTCTAATTGTAGTTGAACTAAGCAAGCGTTCAATAACATAACAATCACAAACTGTAGACATTTGGAAAGTAAACCACATTCTTCCAAATATTTCATGGACCAAGGAGTAAGTCTTAAGGGAAATTAGAACTAATAAAAAATGAAAATATAATATATAAAAGTGGAATTCAGGGAAATCAGCATTTGGAGGCAAATTTGTAGCAGGAAGTGCTTACAATAGAATACAAGAAAAGTCTAAAATCAATAATCTAAGATCTCTCCTCAAGATCCTAGAAAAATAAGAGCAGAATAAATCCAGATTGTACAATTAAAAATGGGCAAGAGACTTAATATATTCTCTGAAGAGGACATACATGTGCCACATGGAAAGGTTTTCACCATCATCAGTCATGTGGGAAGTGCAAATTAAATTATGAAGAAATCCCTCTATGTATATGGGATGGCAAAAAAAAAAAAAAGATTGATAATGTCAAGCATTGGCAAGGAGCCTGAGTAACTAGAGCTCTCCTGCATGGGGAATTTATAGCTATACATTTGCTTTATGATTCAAGAAATTTACTTTCCATGTTTTCATGACTGGAGGATTTCTACAGGCATCCAGTGGGTAAACATCAACTACATTGCTAAACATTTTGTAATATACAAGGCAGACTCCCACAACAAAGAAATATATATACCAAAATATCAACATTGTCAATTCTAAGGTTGAGAAACTGTTCTACCCAGAAATGAAAATGTGTTCACATAATAACCTGTACATAAACAATTATAGCAGCTCTACCCACAACTGTCTAAAACTAGACACAGTCTAAATGTCCTTCAGTGATGATTATAAACGAACTGTGGTATACTTATTCAATGGAATACCACTCAGCAAAGAAAAGGACTAACTGTTGATTCATGTAACTACCTGGCCAAATCTTAAAGGCATACCACTGAGTGAAGGAAGCTAATAACGAAAGTTTGCAGACGATGTTGTACCATTAGTATGACATTCTCAAAAAGACAAAACTATAGTGATGCAGAATGGAGCATTGGTTGCTGAAGGCTATGACAAGAGAGAAAGGCCATTGTTTTAGTATGGCTAAATTCTAATGCACCCTGATTGTGGAAATGGCTACATGACTTTATGTATGGGTCAAAATTCATAGAATTATATATCTCTAAGCAGGACAATTTTGCCCTATAATAACTTTTTTTGCTTTGTTTTAATTAATGAAGTTTATTGGTACATGTTAGATATATATAGTGATCGCATTCATCATAGGGAATTTGTATCAATATATGCTATATCTTGATTCTTTTTTCCTCCTTCTCTCACTGTCCCTTCAACCCAATATATGTATGTTTTTAACTTCAATCATTACACTACATGATGACACTTCAGTTAACAAGACCACAAACACAGAGTGTTCCAAAAATTATAATATGGTTGGAAAATTCCTGTCACCTAGTGATGTCGCAGGCACCCTAGTGTTGTAGCACATTCATTATCATGTGTTTGTGGTTCTGCTGGTGGAAACAAACTCACTGTACTGCCAGTTGTACAAAAGCACGCCACGTACAAGCAGGCACAGGACATCATCCTTGAAAATGGTAGCAAACAGTAGACTCCATAGCTGGCTTATGTATCTGCTATCCTATACACCATCGTCTTAGCATGCGCTCCTACTTAATGAGAATGTTCACTGCAAAACCACTACACCTACAGCAGCTTCACACATCTTGACTCCCCATTCTTTGTTAAGGCAGACTCCAGGCTGAATGGCTGTGCGATCAGAAGGTGTCTGTGCAGAAACTCTGCACAAATTCCCTCCTCCCTCCCCTTCATGAAAGTTGCTCCTTTTCACCTGAGTTCCCACAGCTGTGCGTTTTGCCCTCTGTTTCACACTCTGCCTGTTGGAGTGATTATTTGGCCATGTGATTTTGTCCCTGACCAGAACACGATCACGAAGGTAGGAACTTCTGCTCATGCATCTTGAGGTCCCCACTGTGCCTAGTCTGGCACCAGGGCATTTGTGGAACTGAAGAGCTCAGAGAGCCTTGGTTCCCAGGAGCCTAGGTCCACTGGGACCAACGATGGAAGGAAAGGAGGTTGCCTGCAATTTATGATAAGCAGGCAGCCCATACCCTCGGCCCGAGCTGCATAATAAGCCGGAAGATGAAGCAGAAGGACTGAGTTAGCCCTCCTGTGTCACAGAAGATGAACAAAGCTTATTAATGCGTGGGAATGCCAGCGTGAGATCGGAACAGTTTCCCCCAGCAACAACCCAATTCTCTCACTGTGATGAAGTGCTCTGCCTTCTGCCTCGGACTTTAGCCGCTTGGGATCTACATTATTACCTTGTAAAATTGATGGGCAGTGGCACTATCTCCTAGCTTAAGGAATTTCTGTCAGCATTAGCAAAAAAGTATTGGCTTTGTGATTTCTAAGGGCATTTCTTGCAAAAGAAAAGTGGCTCCAAATTGGGCCAGACTGTAACAATGCCCATCTCTAATCCTTTCGGCCCACCTGCCCCGTGCCTTTCCTGCATCATCGGCTCCAGGTGTGAGCTCAGGGCTTCACAGGTGAGGCGGTCTTGTTTGTGTTCAATCTGGAAGCAGGGGAGGGTGATGTCAGTTTTAGTGTCATTTTCTTTGATCACCTGAGGAGGCTGCTCAACATCAAAGTCTCTTTATCTTCCAAATTGCCTGGCGATGTCTGCTGATTTTTAAAGATTTAACTCACTCAGTACTCTGGAGTCTTAAAACCCTCCCTTCCCTAGAACCATGACAGGCAGTAGCAGCTGGATCATCCAGGGAAAGGAGGGTGAGGAAGAGATGATTGTTTCCTTTCAAGTCTTTGGACCCTGCAGAGCCCATCCTGGCCCTCACCCAGTCACCATGCTCTGCGGCCAGGAAATTGCTTCTCTTCATGGGTGACCCAGCATCACAGTAAGGTGACAACAGGACCCGTGCTGGTATAATGGTGGATCAAACACACAGGACTTGGCAGGGACAGAGCACTGACACGTGACCCAAGACACAGCCTGTTTTATGCTTTAATAAGAAGACCGGACATAGCGACAGCCTGGCCTCCCTAGATAATAAGAAAAGAAAACATAGAAAATTCACATGCAGGAAACAAAATTGACAAACCCAAAGGGAGACACAGGGAAAACTCTGGAGAAGATGACCAAAGACATCTTTTTTACCAGCATTCTGAGCGGGCTTGGACAGGGGGCAGACCTGAGCCCTGCTGCTTCTGAATCCCATGGACAGACTGACAGAGGAACCCTTGTACTGCACACTGGGGGTCATGCAGCTGGCTGTGGAATCCTGTGGTGGGCACACCCTGACAAACCCACTACCCCCTGTGCTGTTGGGGTACACTGGTCTTACAGGTCCAGTGAAAATGCACAAGTTTAGGGTGCATAGCTTTCCAGGCAGGGGTGAGGCTACTCTCTTGGGGGCTCCTGCATGCCCTACTGTGCATACCAGCTGCAATAGTACCTGCTTAATGTCCCCTGAAGAACTCTGTCTGAGGCTTGTTCTCCAGCATAGCACCGTTGAGAGATGGGGTCTACCAGGAGGTCTCCTGGTCACTGGGGATGGACCATTGAAAGGGTATTGGAAAACTAGGCCCTTTGTTTCCCCTTGCTGGCCATGAGGGGAACAGTTTTGCTCTACCCCACACTCCCACCACGATATGCTATTACCTCACCAGAGGCCTAAAAGCAGTTAGTCTATCAGGTCACAGGGTGAAACTTCCAAAACTGTGAGTTAAAAGTAACCTTTTCTCTTGATAAGTTGGTTTGCCTCCACTTGTTATAGTAATGGGAAGCTGATGAACACACTGTCTCAGAGCTATATCTTTACTGCATGCAGAGAGGTTAGGAAACCAGGCAACACCTTCAGCCAAGTTCTTCACCCTGAGTGTTTTTCTCTAACCTAGAATTTGGGTTGATTCCAAGTTAACTTATTATGACCCTAACTTCCTATCTATTCTTGGTATTTTTTTCTCCCTCTCTGTTATTTTGCCTATGGATGTCTACCTACTACTCCAGCACTTGCTGAAAAGACTATCTTTCTTCCATTGGAATTGCCTTTGCCATTGAAGTCTTTATTTGATCCACCAATCTCTGTGGGTGAATCTGCTCAGACTGGAGTCTTGATTACTGTAGTTACATTTATGGAAACTGGATGAACTGTCACTTTATTCTTTTTCAAAATTGTTTTATTCTCGTTCCTCTGCCATTGACACAAATTTCAGAATGATTTTGTTCATAGCAATATAAAAAGTCTTGCTGAGATTTTGACAGGAATTGTGTTAAACCTGTACATCACTGTGGGGAGAAATAACAGCTTTATTACGCCGAATCTCCCTGTGGATGAATATGGTATGTCTCTCCATTCATGTATATCTATTTTGATTTGTTTCGTCAGCACTTTAAGCCCTGTAAGTGTTTTGTTAGAGTTACCGTAATATAGATATTTATATTTATATGTGGTTTTTCAAAAAATTTTGGCATTTTGGTAACCTTACTGGTATATAGAAGTGCAAATAGATTTTCTCAAATTGATCTTGTATCTGTGACCCTGGTGAACTCGTTTATTATTTCCAGAAATTAATTAAATTCCTTCCTTTCTTTTTTCCTTCCTTCCTTTCTCCTTTCCCCATCTCCCTTCTTGTCTCCATGCTTTTTTACTTTGTCTTTTTTGTGAATTTCTTGGGATTTGCTACATATATAATTATGTTCTGTGTAAATAGATGGTTTCTTTGTATCCTTTCCTATCTAAAACGATATGCTTTTTATTTTTTATTTTTTAGCTTATTGCACTGGTTTCCAGTACTACACTGAGTGAGAATAGTAAAACCATATATCCTTGTTTTTTTCTTGTTATTAGGGAGAAAAGCATTCAAATTTTCACCAATAGGTAGGATGTTAGCTGTAGGACTTTTTAGATATTCTTTATCAAGCTGAAGAAGTTCCACTCTATTTTTCTAAGAGTTATCATGAATAAGTGTTGAATTTTGTCAAATGCTTTTTTTCTCCATGAATTTGTATGATGTGAGTTTTTTCCCCCTTTTTCCCACTAATATGGAGAATTAGATTGATCTATATTTGAAAATGGAGTGAGTCTTGTATCTTTGGAGTAAACTACACCTGGTTATAACATATAATTCTTTTTAAATATTAGTAAATTGTATTTATTTTATTGCCATTTTGTTGGGGATTTTTGTGAATATATTCAAGGACATTAATACACAGTTTTCCTTTCTTATTCTTCGATTTTGGTATCAGGGGATAACTAGCCTCATAAAATCAATTGGTGAATGTTCTGTACTCCTCTACTTTATGGAAAAGATTATGTAGAACTATTGCTATTTCTTCTTTAAATGTTAAGTAAAATTATCCAGTGAAATAGCCAGGGCTTGGAGTTTTATTCCTTGGGCATTTTCAGATTATCCAAGAATCTGTTTCATGTTGAGGAGGTTGTTGTAATATGTGTTTTCAAAGAATGGGTCTAGTTCACCTAAATTGTCACATTTACATGTGTAGAATTTTTCATAGTATTTCTTTACTATTGTTTGATGTGTGCAGGGTCTACAGTGACATCCTCAGTTTCATTCCTGATATTGGTAACTTGTGACTTTTTTTATTTCCTTTGTTAGTCTTGCTACAGAGTTACTACTTTTGTTGATCTTTTTAAAGATCTAACTCTTTTGTTTCATTGTTTTCTCCATTTTTTCTGGTTTCAATTTAATTAATTGTTGATCTTTATTTACTTCCTTCTGCTTTCTTTACATTTATTTTTATATTCTTGAGGTGGAATCTTTGGTTATTGGTTTGAGACTTTTCTCTTCTCTTTTCTTCCTCTTTCATCCTTCTCCTCCTCTTCTTTCTCTTCCTCTCCTCCTCCTCCTCTTCCTCCTTTCCCTCCTCCTTCACCTCCCACTCCTCCTCCTCATCCTTCTCCTCCTCCTTCTCCACGTGGAACTTGTATATTTCCCTCTCAGCACTGCTAACTGTTCCATCAGTTTTATATATTATATTTTAATTTTCATTCTAAGTGTACCTTTTATTTCCTGTTAGATTTAACAATTTTTTGAAGTTTGCTTCATAGTTATTCAAGTTGTGCTCTATCTTGATTTGTGTCCCATGGATGCTTGAAAATAAGGCATTCTGTCGTTGTTGGCTACAGTGTCCTATGAAAGTTCAATAGATCCAGTTTGTGCCTATGTTTTGATTGTCTAGCTGCCATGTCCATTGCTGAAAGAGGGAGCAAGTCTGTGGATTTGTGCATTACACCTCTCAGTTCTATCTGTTCATACTTCACATGTTATGTACTTCTCATGTGTGATGCATATCCTGTTATGGATTAAAAACTGGTGGTCAACTTAGCACCAGCTGAATTAAATTGGCATGGTGCTGAGTGTAGATGGTCCACCTGGACAAAGTTACCAGCACAAATAGAGACATGGAGAAGAAAAGCGAGGCGCTGTTGATTTTCCTAAGTGTTGCTGTTTCGAGCCATTGGTTCCCCTGGAGGAGCTTTTCATACTGGCTTCCCCAATATGAATTCGATTATTATCATTGGAGGAACTCGGGACCTCGTCACTGAGAGTGGCTGTGGTTCACTTTGTGGGAACTCTGCTCCTTACATTGAGCATCGCTTTCTGGCTCCGGAGGGGAAGATGTGTGCTGTTTAATCTCCAGGAGAAGGTTGTCATGCAGGGCTTCCTGTCACGTACTCGACTGTTTTCATTGTCAGAGGAGCGCGGGACCTCGTCGTCACTGAGGATGGTTGTGGTACTTTTCAGGGCAGCCCTGGTCCTTATCTTGAGCATGACTTTTCAGCTCCAGTGTAGAACCCTCAACCTCCTGGCACAGCTCTTTCACCCCACTGGCATAGACTTTGTAGTTCCACCGCTGACCTTTGGGCCTTCCCAGTGCAGATCTGTAAAATAGACTGGCATGAGTCTTTATCGTGGGCTCTTAGATTTCCTGTTGGATTTGTGGGAGGCATTGTCATGGGCTCTGGGTCTTCAGCTGGACTCATGCAGGACATTGCTGTGGGATCCAGACCCTTGGCTGAATATCCTGAGTCTTTAGTATTGTGGACAGATTCCCTGCACTTTCTTGTGTATAATAAAACAGTATTATAAATTCTGTGTCCTGGATATAATTGTTCTCCTTACAACTCTTGACTGCAACATACACATCTAGCATTTCCATATCTTCTTGGCAAATTGACCCTTTTGTCATTTCAGAATGTCTCTCTCTATCTCTTGAAGTTTTCTTTGCTTTGATATCTACTCTATCTGATATTCAAATAGCCACTCTTGCTCTCTTTTGATTACTATTTGCATGATACACTGTCTTCTGTCCTTTGACATTCAACTAACCTATCTTATCCTATAAACAGCATATGTTGGCTCAGATTTTTAAACCAACTTTGTCTTCAAATTGCTGTATTTTGATGATTTAAAATTAATTATTGAAATACAAAAGTTTTGATTGCATGAGAAATACTACAAAGAATGAACAACTGGAATCTGATCCTATTAAAAAGCTTTTGCATGGCAAAAGAAATCACCAATAGAGTGAAAAGACAACCCACAGAAGGATAAAAAATTTTAGCCAATTGTCCCTCAGGCAAAGGAATAATATGTAGAACATATAAAAAATTGAAAAAAATCAGACCCTCCAAAAATGGGCATCTGATATAAACATATACTTCTCAGAGGCAGAAATACAAATGGTAAATAAATATATGAAAAAATGTTCAGCATCGCTCTTGATTTGAGATGCAAATTAAAACAATGCTAAGATTCCATCTCATTCCAGAAACAATGGCTATTATCAAGAAGTCAACCAATAACAAGTGCTGGAGGGGCTGCAGGGCGGGAGAAGGAACACTTCTCCACTGTTGGTGGGAGTGTAGACTGGTGCAACCTCGGTAGAAATCAGTTTGGAGATTCCTCAAAAAAACTAGGATTAGAGGTCCCATTTGACCCAGCTATTTCCCTTCTGAGTATCTTCCTAGAAAAATTAAAAACATCATACCACAGTATTATATGCACACCAACGTTTATGGCAGCAGTTTGTAATAGCTAAATCTTAGAAACAACCCAAATGCCCATCAACTGAGGAATGGATAAAAAAGATTTTTTTTATACACAATGGAGGACTACTCTTCCATAAGAAGGATAAACATGAAACATTTCTAGGTGAATAGATGCACCTTGAGATCATACTCTTAAGTGAAATAATTGTTCACACATGTGTAAATGTCACATTGTTTCTCCAATGGGAGAAACTTTAAGTGTAAATAAGAAGCAGAGTGTATAATAGGTATTGTGAAATAGGAAGAAATGGTTCAAAAGAAAAGGGAACTAGGGATGGGGGAGGGGGAAAAGAAGGAAGGGAAAAGAAAAAATACAATAAAAGAAGGATAAAATAGAAACAAAACTAAATAAATAATGCGGGGAGTAGGGGTTGAAGGGAAGGGAAGGGATTGGGAAAAAAAAGAGGAATCAAGCTATGCCATACACAGGTACAAATTCCCTATGATGAATATGGTCATTATGTATATCTAAATTGGGCCAACAAAGTTAACAAAAAAGAAAAAAGAAATATAAGGGTTTATGGTTGCTAGTTCATTTTTTTATTTTTGTTTGTTCTATTTTTTTCTAGTTTTTCCTTGACTTAACTGTGCATGACTTAAGTATTTTTTAGAATTCAATTTTTAAGTTATAGATGGTACTTGGTGGTGCTTTTCTCTGAATAATCTTACTAGTGACACAAGCTATTAAATTTTATATACAAAACTTATCACAGTCTACTTCTATCAACAGCTTGAGAAAACTATAAAGACTTTACACTCTTTACATCCTACTAGCTTCTCTTAGTTACAATATATTATCAAATATTTTCTCTACATTCTCAGAATTACACAAGATAAGGTCATAATCTTCAATTGTCAAACATAACTTACAAAATTCAAAAGGAGAAGAAAAGCTAGCTAAATTGACTGTCTGTGTTTATTTTATTTTTCCTTCTTCCTCATGAAGCAGATTGTTTCTTTCACTGTGTCCCTTCTGGGTGAATAATTTTTATCCGCTCCTTTAGTGTCGGCAGTCTGATGAATTATTTTAGTTTCATTGCATCTAAAAATATCCTGATTTCCTCTTAATTCCTAAAGGATATTTTCACTAAATATGGTATTCTGGTTGACAATTCTGTTTCTTTCTTAATGCCTTAAAAATGTTGTATCATTTCCTTCTGATATCTATGGCTTCTGATGAGACATCTGCTATGATTTGAATTGATATGGATAAGGTGTTTCTCTTACTGCTTTCAGGACTTAATCTTTAGTTTTCAAAATTTTAATTGGGATGTGTGTTGGTGTTGATATCTTTGAATTTATCCTGTTTGTCACTTACTTTTTGATCCTGTAGTTTATGTATTTTGCCAAACAATTTTTAAACCATTATTTCTTTGAATATTAATTTAGGCCTACCTTTTTTCTCCTCTCCCTTGAAAGCCTAATAATATGAATTTAGATCTTTTGCTGAAGTTCTGTTCTTTCTTTTTGGTCCTATTTTCTCTGTTGTTCAGATTCAGTAATTTCTATTGTATTTCCCAGCTCATTTATTCTTTCTCCTACAATTCCATTCTGATGTTGAGCTCATCTATTGAGATTTTTTAAATTTTATTTTTCAGTTCTAACATTTCCAGTTCATTGTATATATTTTCTACTTGTTTGCTGAGACTATTTCTTTGGTGCAACTACTGTTTTATTTGTTTCAACCGTGATCGTAATTACCCACTAGAGCATTTTTATACTGCCCGCTCTAAATTCTTCTTCAGATCATTTTGTTACCTCAGTGTTGGTATCTGTTGATTAACTTTTCATTCAATTTGAGGTTTTCCTAGTTCTTGGTATTGAGTGATTTTTGGTTGCAGCTTGCACATTTTGGATACTTTAGGAGGAGATGCTGGGTCCTATTTAAATCTTATCTTAGCTAACATCCTGTGATACTGCTCCACTGAGACAAGGAGACAGTCACTGCAACTCTGGTGACAGCCATGTGGAAAGACGCACATGGCTTCCACTGACACTGCCAGAGGGTGATGATGATGGTCCTGACTCTGCGTTTTGCCTTCTCTGGCAGGTAAGATGAGGTGGGAGTTGTGTTTGTTATTGTTGAGTAGAATGAGAGATTCAGACTCTGCACATGGCCTCCAAAGGCACCGCAGGGAGATAAGGGTAGAGGAGGATGTGTTACTGCAAACTGAAGGTGGAAGTCCCTGCTCCCTACCAGACCTCTGACAAAACCCCATTGACGGGCTTGCACTGCCTCGTTCTGAGCACATGCACATGGAGGTCTGCACTTCCTTCCTGCTTTCCCTGGTACACGGAAAAGTGGAGCTGCAGAATTTTCTGTGGTGCTTTTCTGAAGACTATCTTTTTAGGCTGCCTCTTTCTTGGTCCTTTGACTAATAGCTGCCACTCTTCCTCCTCCTCCTCCTTTTCCCCCTCCTCTTCCTCCTCCTCCTCCTCCCCCTTCTTCTTTTCTTCTTCTTCTTCTTCTTCTTCTTCTTCTTCTTCTTCTTCTTCTTCTTCTTCTTCTTCTTCTTCTTCTTCTTCTTCTCTTCTTCTTCTTCTTCTTCTTCTTCTTCTTCTTCTTCTCCTCCTCCTCTTCCTCCTCCTCTTTCTCCTCTTCCTCCTCCTCTTCATCTTCTTCATCTTCTTTTTCTTCCTCTTCTCCTTCTCCTCCTCCTCCTTCTGCTCCTCCTTTTCCTTCTCCATCTTCCTTCTCCTCCTCTTCTTCTTTTCCTTCCCTTTTTCTCCTCCTCCTCATTTTCTTCCTCCTCATCCTCATCCTCTTTCTCCTCCTCCTCCACCTCTTCTGCCCTCTCTTTCTTTCTCCTCTTTCTTCTTTTGCTGTGTACAGAAGACTTTTCCAGGTTGCCAACTTTTTCAGCAGTTCTGAGATGTCTGAGCTATGTAAAGAACCTAGAGAACTCCTTGTGTCATTCCTTGGGTCCTGAGGGCCCAATCTCATTCTTTTGATATCTTCTTACATTTGTTTTATATGTAATGTCCAGGATTTTCAGTGCATTTACCAGAAACAATAGCAGTGAAAATATCTACTTTATCTTTCTGGGAACAGAAGCCTACATTTTTTGGTATACATTATATAAATGAATTTCATTCTTACCCCAATCTGAGTATCTCCACTTTTAATAACAGGTTTATCTTACTTACATAATTGGATGTGATCCCGATAGTCAGTGTTATCTTTTCTGGAAAAGCTTTTTAAAAATTTAACGTATTAATTACATGATTACCAATAGGCCATTTCTATGTGTTTTCCCCAAAATAAGACATAAAATAATCAGCCTTGAAAATTAGAGATCAAAAATGCCAGCCCCAGTCAGCCTATCCTTGACTTATCTGCCCCTAAACAAAAGAATAGGAAGTGTAACAAAATAGTCACTGAGCAATAGAATAGGAGGTGTGCTCTTCTGCACGGCACTGGCCATCGCCGTGGTAATGACCGGCTCGGGCTGATTTTCCAGGTAGGGCTTATTTTCAGCCACCATTCCTACCTGGAAGGAGCTCCTCAAGTTGCCTCACCCCCATTTTGTCCTTTTACAGTGCAGATGAGATAAAGGTGGAAGGTTTTCCTAAAGGTGAAAATACGTCATCAGGAGGCCCTGAAAAGAAGTAGCGATTGGTTGACTGGTGTCTTCATGGTGACCATACTGCTGCCATTTAATGCAAAACTAATCTCTTTCTTTTCCTTCTCCTTCCCCTTTTAACTTCCGGTATGCCAGGCATTTTCTGGATTCTGGGAGAAGGAGAGACAAGACCTAACCAATCTTTTTCTTTTTCTTCCCCTATCTTATAGTTGACATCCAGAGTGGTTTGGTTTTTCCAATAGAAATTTGAATATTGTAAAATTAACCAAAAATACAGCAGTTAGAGTTTAGTCAGGGCAAGAGGAAGAGTTAGACAGGTGCAGACAGCAGAAACTGTGATGTCTCATAGCATTTCCAGTTTTTAATCAGGGTGCAGAGGTGGATGGGTATGGTCAGGGGAGCTGCCTCCGCGTGTACGCTGGGGTTTGCTGCCTTCATAAGCATGCAGCACGATTTCTCATACAAATGTAGCTCCAAGGTCCCCTCACTGTTTGCTGGGAAGTGCGTACCCCTTTATACCCATAACACAGAAACCCCTGATGAATTTTTTCCATACTCTCAGTGAATATAAGAGAGATGGAAGTGGCTAGTTTTACCTAGGCTTTGTTCTCTCCTCCCATTTACTTTAGTGTCCTGGGGATAAATTTTTCTCTCCACCAAATCCTTCTAATTTTTTCTTAAGTGAAGTAAAACCTACCCCTTAGAGATGTACACCCTGCGCCAGACACCTATGGGCGGGAATCCCCAGAGGACCGTGACCTCCATCCTCAGGGTAGCTGACTGCATTTCTGGACACAAGGATGTCTGATTCTTAGTCGCTCCTCCAATTTAATGTTAATTTAGATGCTTGACAATTTAATGTTAATTTAGTTGCTTCTCCAATTTAATGTTAATTTAGATGCTTGACACCACGGCCATCTGTGATCAGGCCCCTTAGAGCTTGCTCCTGATCGCATTTATACTGGGACAGCCTTGGCTCATTTCTCCTGATAGGAAAGCTTTGGGCTGGAGCTAGATGGAGCACAGACTTTCCCACGGCAGAGGGGATCCTTTGTTGCAAGACTAGAAACCTCTTTGCCTTTCTCCTTCGGGTCCTCCACCATCTCCCTCCCTCTCCCTCCCTGACCTCTGGCCTGCAAACAGTCTCACAATTCTGGAGCAAGTGGAGTCAATAACGACCTCCTTCTCAGAGATACCTGACTTCTTAAAAATCAGCCCATGTTTGCAATACATAATGAATACACTCATCTCAGACAGTTGGAATGCGTACATACTGCATCCACACCAAGAAAGGAATATCAAAGGTTGTAACTTCAAGATAACACTATCAATGGGGAAATGCCAACAGCAGGCGTGGAAGTTCCTAGATACCCCTCCCCTGGAGAGGCAGCATGTGGGACCCCAGTTTCAGCAGTCAGCTTTCAAGATATGCATCAGTGCACTTGAAATGCTACAAATGGAAAACTCAGAACATGACTTGCCCTGTCTACACCACTAGTACATGCTATAGAACCTACGGAGTTGGTTAAATGTATTTTCCTGGAGAGGTATGGGTACTTAGCTCAACTGCTACTTCCTCTGGGGAGTCCTCCCTAAATCTACACTGAGTTGGGTGCTCGGCTTAATGCTCCCCAAACATCCTGAACTCCCTCCCTCTTGGCACCGGGCCCACTCCAAGGTGCTTGCATATTGGGACACAGTGATGATTCTGTCACACGTATGTGTCAAGGGGCCATTATTTTTAAATATTTGAACCCCCAGTGCCTAGCATAGTGTAGGCACTCATAAACATTTCAAAAGTGAGACTGTAGCTGGTGTGTATGGATAGCTACCAAAATAAGTCTTTGGTTAATTTATTATGTTGGAGTGAAAAGTCAGTTGCATGCACCAAAGATTATTTTCCAAAATTAATGTTTCACGAGGAGGGACAACTGTCACTGAGACTTCGGGAAGTGGTCTGAGCTGAGCCACGCAGAGCCTTGACACAGGTTTGTTCCTTGTGGGGAGACTTTCAGGATATGAGGGCCTCAATGTCAAGGAGGTACAGGAATGAGACAAAACTCTTTGCTGCTGGAATTACAGCTGGGAAACTTGATGTCCGTGTCATAGGTAGTGCTTTTCCTTTATTAAATAAGAAAACGTGGAGATAATTTTTCAAGCGAGTCAGGTACTAGACCAACGTAGCCTGGCACGGCACAGGTGCTGCGCTGCCCTGCGTTCAGCCGAGCCTTGCTGTATAAGGCCTGGAGCTGCTGGCCGGCGCTCTCTCCGCGTGCCTCTCGCTTACGAGGAACAGAAAAGGTGACAGCAACAAAACAGTGGGCCAGGGCCCGATTTTAACCCCACAGCCCCTACCACTCTAGGTGATCTGTGCTCATGGCACTGAGAACACAGACTGCAACTACTCCCCCTGCGCTGCCTTTGGAAATGCAGTCAAGTCCCAAGTGAGAACCCTCTCCTCTGCGTGGGAGGCCTGATCCCATGACCAGCCCCCGGTGACTGACTGGTGACCCTGGGCATGGGTGGGGTACATAGAGGATGTGTGGCCACACAGACAGCGCCTAAAGACCTCAACTGGAGAGGTAGACGGAAGCCTTTGCTGTGCGGGACTTGAGGACACTCAAGGCATGGGGCGGAGGTGGTGTCCTTAAGCATGCGAAGGGCACCGTCAGAGAGAAGGACATGGTCGCTTGCCTTGGGCATGAAGGGAGGTGTCTGCAATTCACCATTGGCTGCTGGGTCTGGTGCTCAAACTAGCTGCCACCTACACGAGTTGAGAAAAGGAAGAAAGAGCAGTTAGAATGCAGGAAAGAGGGAAAAACCCACTTCGCCCACTTGACATGCTCAAATTATTGCTGCCAGCCGCCTGTGCAGCCGGGACAGTCCCCTGTGCGCCCTGCTCAGACGTTCGGTTGCTGTGGTGAGCGCCCTCTTGGAACCCAAGGCGCTGAGGCCTCCTCCCAGCACAAAGGGTGGACAAAGGGCACCTGGATGGACGCTGGGGACCCTGGTCCATCCTGGCTCCTCCCCTCAATGGCTCAATTACTGTTCCTTGGCCAAACAACGTGGGGGGAGGGGACAGGGGAGAACTTTGGGAGAAGTGAAGCAGAAAGAATCTTTGTGACAATGACAATTTAAGAAACACTAGACAACCAGCTCACTGGGTGCTTCTGCAGCTCCCGCGGGGGGTGAGGCAGTGGAGCGCTCATGTGGAAAATTCCCTTTCTGCTGCTCGCACCGCCTCCCCGATGCTAAGGTAAAGTCATTGTTTGCTTGTGAAAGCCCTCATTCCTGCCAGGATTCTGTCGTTGGGCTAGGAGAAAATGCCTCTTTCTGGGAAGAAGTTGCATTGGGTAAATTTGGAGGTCTTGAAGGTTAGGTAGTGGTGGTCACTTGGAGACGGGGGGTTTTAGGAACAACCTTTGGGTGTCTGATTCATAGAACATGGTGAGAGACAAAAACCACGGTGACGAAAGGATGCGTGGGAGGGAGGCCTGGGGTCCTCCTGCCACAACTGCCCGGGCTCCTCCAGGCATCTGGGCCCGGCGTTCATGCTCGCGGGTGGTGAGAAGCGCTGAGGAAGCCTTGGGCCCTGCTCACCCCGCTCCGTCCTGCAGCTTTCTCCACTCAGGCTCGGCCTTGCCATCTGGATCTACTACCTCCAGCAGACCCGGCATATACCACCGGGGAGCCGGCAGGTGGGCAAAATGCCCCGCCACCGGGCAGGCCTCTCTCAGCAGAGGCTGGGGCAGTGTCACTGGTGCTCGGTGGCCCTGCCTCTGCCCCAGGCCCACAGTGTGGGCAGCAGAGCCGTTAGGTGGTGTGATAAACCGGCCCCGACTGCCTGTTTGCTTATTTCCTTCTCGTGGCAGGCGGCTTGGTTTCTGTTACTGTTTCCTACAGCCAGGGCAGTGCAGCAGATCCCGTGGACAGGAAGTCCTCGCTTCACTCCTGCAGGCCTCTGGCCGGAGGCCTTGGCAACGCCGCTGAGCAGAGCCAACTTTGGGGCTGTGGCGTGGGGATCGTTCTGGGCCCTCACTCAGGGTCACTGGGCTGGGGAAGCCAATCCCGTTCTGCTGTGTCTCTCCAGGGGTAACACATCAGTCAAAGCCCCGGGGACACTGGCGCCTGACTCCCGACCTAGGAGAGCAGGGCTTACCGGGACCTGCTGTCCCCAGCATCCTCCTCGCTTTTCCAGCTTACCCAGGGGAGCCAGGGAGGCCCTGCAGGACGTGATGGCCTCAGGAAGTTTTAGTATCACTGAGGACCCTGGCTGGGGCTGTTGTCTCCTACCCAAATTGGAAGCAGCTGCTGCCAGATGTGGAAGAAACTCCCAGATGTGCAAGAACCAAATGAGGCGGCATGATCAGTTCTATTCAGTATAGAAACTGATGGTCCCAGTACAGACTGGCACCAAGAAATCAATCTTCCCACCAGCTGCCATCCCGAAAAGAAGGTGGAGTTTTCAGAGGTAACAGTCCCCAGTGGGGGTGGGGGCCAGAGCCCGGATCAACCCTGAGAGAGAAACCCGACAGGTGAAGCGGAGCCATTGGACCAAGGGAAGGATTTTGGGCTTGGCTTAGGAAGGGGCTCAGTGCCCTGGTTTGTCCGCACAGTCGTGGCTCATGCCTGTCATCCCAGCCGCATGTTTTATGTCGGCCCCTTTTACTTGGAAAAGGGTCCAAGTTTGCATGATGAATTCTGTGCTCCCCCTTTCCCAAAGGAAGGAGGGAGTTAGGGCAGGAGAGGACCCCGGAAAGGACATGGGGCTCCTGAGTTCAGCCAGCAGCACCCGGAGGGGCACGGGAGGAGAGGGCAGGTTCCTCGACTCTGAAGCACGCTTCAGATGGTAGGTCACCAGCAGTGTCCCACCCTACGCTTCAAGGCGTGGGTGCTGGAAGGGTCTTCGGGGTCATGTGCTGACCTCTGTTATCGGAAGAGAGCACCAGGCTATGAGATAAAAATGACCTGCCCAAGGCCACAGGCTGGCTCCTGGTTGAGCGTCCACTCAGGGGCTCTGCCCTGGGATGGAAGGAGAGGGATGACTCTCAAGATGCTGCCAAGAGGAGGAGGCACGTGAGCTGTCTAACCCGCAGTTCTGAGGCCAGCATGGGGAGGGCTGCGATGGTGGCACTGGAGGGAGGACAGAGATACTGAAGTGTGGACCGCTGAACTTGCTGGCCTGTGAGGCTGGAGCTTGCGCAAGACCCAGAAGCCCCAGCGGAGTGATGGGAGGGGCCAAGCATGAACTGGCTCTCCAGCGACCACCAACGACCAAACAGATGAACTGGCAAGTAGGGCTACGAAGGAGCAAAGCTAAACACCCAGACCTGGTGGCAGAGGGCTGTCATCCCAGCACTCTGGGAGGCTGAGGCAGAAGGATGGCAAGTGTGAGTCCAGCCCGGACAACTTAACAATTTACATACTCCCTGTTACCCATTAACAAACCCAAGAGTGCCTCCTTGAGCCACACTTGTGCTGAGGTTGTCACAATCTGACCACCCGTGTGCCTTTGTGGTAAGGAAGGGCCGGGCCAGGGATTTACCTGAATTCACTTTCCCGTGTGGCTTCCCGGGGAGAAGCCAGCCTGAACCCTGGAGGCCCTGGCTCTCTGGTTCTGGTTCTACTGCCCATTGACTAGCTGTGTGATGGTGGTGAGCCACCTCTTCCTGCCCATGCTGGTCATCGGAGGAGGATCTGGCCTCTGCCATCTGTACAATCTCACAATTTCTGCCTTTCCAGGGGCATCTGCTCTCTGCTTAGCCATCTGCTCTGTTCTGTGTTCATCTCGTCCTTCTTCTTGGTGGTCCCTGTATAGAGGACACTCACACATCAGAGGAAGAGATGTGTCCCTGGGTCTTAGTGGCCACCTTTGACGATGTAGGGGTGTAACAGTATGCGTGCAAAATATAACTGTTAATACAACCTGTTATTGCTGCCAACAAGTTCTCATGCGGTTGGGTTAAATGTTTAAATTCACTGCAGACAGCACCCGGGAGGCTGAGGCAGGAGGATTGTTATGAGTTCGAGACCAGCCTGGGCTACAAAGTGAGTTCAAGGCCAGCCTGAACTGCATAGTGAGACTCTTGTCTCAAAAAATAGGGCTGGGGACTTAGCTCAGTGGTGTAATCGCCTGCCTGGCAGGTGCAAGGTTGTGAGTTCGATCCCTGGTACAAAAAAAAAAAAATTCACCGCAGATAATCCACAAGGTGCACTGGAGCAAGTGTACAACAGACAGTAAGGTGACTGTCATCAAAATGATCTGCTGTCACCCGAGTTCTCTCACACACACATCTACAAAGAACCTGCATGCCAGTGTCACACCCACACAGCGGCCTCCCATAGGTGACATTAAAAAAACCTCAATCTCCTGAAAAAAATCATGAAATAGTTTCAGTACACATGAACGGAGCACACATTTGTGTTCAGTGAAACTCCTTTGATGGGGCCTGTTCAGATATCTGCAAATATTGTGAAAACGCCCACAGACATCATCCTTGGTTACTGTGGTCACACGGGCTGCAGAAACCAACAGGGAAGAACAAAATACCGAATGTTGTGCACATTCTGGGACATCACAGGCCATCTGAGCTTTCTTGTCATAAGTCCAACATGATAGCTTCTAGACAAGTGTGCTACAGAAGCCAGCCAGGTACAGCAGGAGAGGCAGCGAGGGGAGCGGGGAAGAGGAGTTGGGGGATCTGAGTGTGGCCACTCACACTCAATGAGAAGAAACTCAGAGAAGGGCTACAGTGTCCCAAGCCGGGTAAGCACAGGGACAGCTGTGATGGGCCTGGAGGTGTGAACTCCTGAGTGGGGTGCAGGTGCCCCAAGCCACCTCTGAGATGTCCACGTAACCTCCAGGTGGGGCTACCACAGGGTCAGGTGGGACTCCTGTTTTGCCGCCTGAGATGGGTCTCCTTGGGCAGAGGGAGGAGGCGATGGGGGAATGAAGGAGCAGGTGGTAGAAGAAAGTTCGGGACAGAGTGGAAACACGTCTCCCTGAATAGCAATTGGATGTAAAGAAGTAAAGGTCAGGGGCTTCTCCAAGGCTGCTTCAGGTCACAGAAGGTCAACCCCCACTGGGAAGAAATCACCTCTGGAAACGGAGCCCACGGCAGGGACTAGAGCGCTCATTGTGGGAAACCCAAGGACAACAAGAACGTTCGTGAGGCCAGATCTCTGTCCCGCCACACAGGAGTATTACACACCCAGCACTGATGAATCAGGGCTCCCAGAGGAGCCCCATACTGGGAATCAGTACCCCTTCTTTATTATAAAATTAACATCACTGAAAGCTTTAAAAAAGTGGCAGACCAAAAATATCACGCCTTAGGCAAATGAGTTGAAAATCTCTCACAGCAAAAAATCTTGTTTTTTCCACCCATTTCTCAAGTCAGGGGACACCTGGTAAAGAAGCTGGTGTTTAGGTGAAGAAATGCAATTCCTGGTACGCGCGGTTTCCTGAGGGTACTGGGTGGAAGTGACATCATGGAAACCCATGTGCCTCAAGGTCAGTCTGTACAGTTTTTAGGTGAAAACAGGAGTCTTAGTCATCAGTGGAAAAGTGCATGCATGTGTGTGTGTATGTGTGTGTGTGCACCTCTGTGATCTGCTAGATGCTTTCTGCTTCCAAAGATGAAGTTTGAATCAAATTTGCGCAGGCTGATTGCCAGCCTTTTCCACACGCTCAGCTCCCCTAAACACACAGCCTCAACGTGGGCTATTCCACGCCTTGGCTTGTGTCATTTGGAAGGAAATAAAATAATTGCTACTGAGAAGAAAGGAAGTTTGTCTTCCACTCCTGGGCAAGGAACCTCTGACAGAAGATGCCCATCCCGGTGGTTAAGACGAACAGTCTCATTTGTATAGCGTTCCCTATGGTGACAGAAGTGAGAAGGTGGCAGACTCTGTTCGTAGGAACTCCTCTGTCTTAATTAAAAAGTATAGTGGGAGACATGGAATTTGGCCGAGCCTCATAAATCTGCTAAAAGAATCAAGACTGTCAGATAAGTTTAAATAGAACCAACCGAGTCCTCTGGAGAATTAAGCAGATTCCCTGCTAGCAGTTGACACCCACTTTCCTGTCACTTCTGCCCTCCACGGACGGCGCTGCGCTCATTAACCGCCAGCCCTCCCCACCCGCGGATGACAAGGACATCCCCGCGGAGCACGGAATTCAGACATGATAAATTTACTCCCGCTTGTAAAAAGGGAACTCTCCTCAGGGCAATAAAAATGCTAGGAGGCTTTAAGGAAATAAGTGCTTTATCTGATAACCTACCTTCATTAGCAAAGCCTGGTCCTCCAGGTCTGGACGGCTCCTCACTGCCGGGGAGAACTGGTCCAAAGAAACTGCCAGGGAAGAGACACAAGCACCGAGTGGCCTCCTTCAGTCCCCGAGCCCGCTCGCTGGGCCAGAGAACCTTGTGGTTGTGACGGATGTGAGGGCAGGCTGGCCCTCCTTTCTTGGTGACAGAGAAGAGCCACCCGCCTGTCCCCTGCGTGGTACAGGGCCCACAGAGTGACTTCTCTGCTTGGTTGTCTGGGAAGATTCCAGAACACAAGGCCATTTGCAAATCAGAGGTCCTGGGGTCAACCGCCACGTAGGCCATCCTGTCCCCCCGGAGCCCAGTCTCTCTCCCGTTCCCCTGACTCCACGGAGGGCACCCCACCTCCCTCTGTACACTCAGTTTCTCCATCTTCGTTGTGATTTCCATGGCTCTAACTCTTCTCTTGATGTCCCAGTGATAGAGTCCCAGGTGGTGACTCAAGCAAGCCCCACCAGCTCCCCAAAATACATCACTCTCCCCACATCAACCTCCTGCAGCAGAACGGTGGAGGGAAATCCAAGAAGCTTTACCAAAGGGTGCTTCAACCATCCAAGGAGATTGGCCAGGAAAGCACTGGAACTGTTAATCTAGACAACTTCCATACATTCCCTCCCCTTCTCTGTCTCTGCACAATTTTTACTTTGGCCTAAATGAGCATGGAAACAGATTGCCTCCCCTGAATGCAGTTTTGACTAAAGTCCTCCGCTCTTTAATATGCGCCCACGTCTCCCCACCACCCTCAGATTTAGATCTGCTCCTCTGACGGGGATTAAATCTCTCACTATGTTATCCTGACTATCATCTGAGGGTAAATAGAGAATAATCCACAAATTCTGGTGCTAGGCTTTCTTTCCATCATCTTTTTAAAGGTAACTTTTTTATTTGGTAAGGTTTTATGCATTGACACACTCTTGATGCAGGTTGTGGAAGTCAAAGCACTTAATACCCAGTTCCTCAGAGACGATTCGATTTTTGACCTCAGTTCCTTCTCTGTGGTGCCTGCACATTTATGTCCCTAACTGTCCATGCATTGGACTCTACTGTGACATTTTCAGATGTTCTCCAGACATTGCACCCTGATCAAGTTGCCTTGAGCTAAGTCCAGTCCGAACCAGGGGGCTTCCAGGCAGAGCCAACCCTTGCCAGCGCCGTCCCCTTCCTGTGGGACAGTCTGTCATCCACCAGCCACTGGACTTTCCAAGTCAAATCGCTGCCAAATCCTCACTCACATCCCAAGTGGCCGACTCACCACATCTCTCCCACAAAGTTGTCACTTTGACCCCTGCAGACCTGCCTCACTTGATCCTAGCCTCGAGGTCCACCCTCCCTTTGGGTCACCTTGTCCTCTTTTCCCCCATAGCAGACCCAGCTGTTCCCAAGCTCCTGTGCTTGTGCTGCGTCCCTCCCTCTGCTGTCTTACTCTTAGCCCCTTTCCCTGGCGCAAACTGGGAGCCTCTCTGACCGCTCTTCTCTGTCATTATTCCAAGGTCGCGTGCCTGGCCACATGATCCCCTCCCTGTCTCCCTCCCTTTCCCTGGCTCTGACCCCCCTCTGGGGCCAGCAGCTCAGCAGCTCAGTGTCTTCACCCTGCCACCACCAGCCCCTGCCGAGCCTCAGTTTCTACTCCAGGTGCACATGGAGGTGGTGCTTGCCCCCTGAGTACATATGGAGACCAAGGGAGAGGCTGAGTATCCACTGAGGGTGAGGTTGGCATGCCAGCAGGTAGATTTTAGGAAACTTTCTCCAACTTTGCCCTGTCATGCTGAGTTCATCCTTGATTGATGTCTCAGTGTGACACACTGCCCGTTTGGCTTCTTTTTTGAATTGGTCTTTGAGTCCTAGACGTACGTGCTGGCCTTGCCCCCCAAGTGGGCCTAGAAGACAGACCTGCCTCTAGGCCTGGCCTGGCCCATCCCTAGCATGTCCAAGGTGAGCAAAGCCCAGGCATCACCTGCACAGCCAGGCTGAAGCGCACCTGCGGGAGCCCAGGGCCACACTGACGATGACTCGAGCTGTGTCCTCAGGACGAGCCCCCAGGACCCCTTCTGCACAGACGACACCAGCCAGCGCTGCAGGCGGAGGTCAGCAGCAGCAGAACACAGCACTTCAACCCCGGGCTTGGGTGTCAGCGGGACAGGCACACTCAGACGGGCAGTGGGCTCGTCCTTCGCCACCGCCAACCCTGGGTCCTACTGAATCCCACAAAGGAAAGGGAGAGAGAGCATGCGCACTGCTGGCTGCCCCCTCCACCGCGTCTGTGCAGCCACTTCACCCGGCTCTGTCTTTACCCACAGCTTGGGATGGACAAGCTGATGCTTTGTGTCCACCCTCCTTTTCCTCAACTTTTACATAGGAAAAAAAAAGCTCAGAATGAAAGCATCTGTGATATTAGCTTCCTTCCACCTCTGTGGCTGGCACAAGGGGCTGGCTGCCTAATGAGAATAAGGCAACATATTCCAGTGAGCCGTGCAGACGCGTGTTTACAGCAGCACAACTCACGAAAGCTAAACCCTGGCAGCAGCCTATATGCCCACAAACAGATGAATGGAATATATATATATACATATATATATATAGTATTTACACAGTGGAGCACTACTCTGCCATAAAGAAGGATAAGCTTGAGCCATTTGTAGGAAAACGGATGCATCTTGCAAATACAATAAATCAGATATATAAGCTTAAATATCGCATGGTTTCTCTTATATAAGACACCCAAAGTATAAATAAATTGAAGACCAAAATAAAAGGCAGGTAGAAGGACACAGGGAAATGGATCTTTCGCAAATGGGAAGGGGGCCAAAAGATGGAGGGAGGGGAGGGAAAGAAAGAGACGTAAAAAAGAATTAAGGTGTGTCGTGTCCCCTGACCAACTCCCCGAGATGATTGTAATTATTATGTACTGCAAACACGTGGTAATAAAGACAAAAATTAAAAAATGAAGAGAATAAGACAGGCTGCAAAATGAGCACCAGTGAAGCACGAGGTTTCTCCCCGCCCCCGGGGACGGTGATCTTCCCTCAGCGACCCCGCGCGGGATCGTTCTCTCAGTGCCACACTCAGGGACTTCCCTGCCCCGTGCGTTCCGGTGCCTTCAGCAGGGGACTCACCCAGCCACGGGCCTCAGTTACCTTCTTCCCTCCCTCCCGGCCCAACGTCCCCACCTCCCTGTGATGCAAAGAAAGGACCTGGCAAGACAGGGACTGGGGAGCTTGTGATGGGCGGGCGAGGAAGGTGAGGGGAAAGCGTAAGGGGGGAAAGATCTAATTGAAACAAAAGAGGAAAAAAAGAAAGAAAAACGAGTCCTTTGGGGGAGAAAAATCCAGACTGCCGTGAAACACGTGCTTGCCTTCCTGACTGAGCGCGGCAGTGGCAGCAGGTCCCCCTGCCCGGCCGCCGCCCCTGTGCCACTGCTGCCTGGGAGATAGGATCTTGCAAAATGGCAGATGCCTACAACTAAAGGAAGTGGCTGCCCCGGAGTCAATTTCACTATGACATGTTGCAAATCAGGGGGCAAATAACACAAACTAAACGCGTGATACCACTGTGCTTATTGACCAGCACTTTTCCAGGGCTGGTAAGACTGGCATCTATTGCTACCGTTGATCCAGACATAGGACCTACAAGGGCTGTCCTGCTCAGAAATTCCATCTCGGAATCTCTGTGCAGGGGCACTGGGTGATACGGAACCCGCCCCGGGAGCTGACCAGCAGAGACCCCCTGCTGTGGCATTTTTCCCACTGCATCTTCCTTCGGGGATACTGGGGAGCCCATCTGAAGTCTTCACCCCACTTCTCCCGGGGATCTAACGCCTTGGATTTCTAAGCCCGAATACCTTGAGTCTCTTCCCTACAAGGTGCTGCTGAAGTGAGCCGCACAGACAGGTGGCCAGGGGCAGCTGTTTGCGGGGCCATGGGCAGATTTGGGTGTCTAAACTTGGGGTCCATGCAGAGGGGTATGGGGCTGGCGTGAAGAAGGGGCCAGGTGGAGCAGGGGAGCTGCTTCCCCAAGCTGCAGAGCTCCCCCAACTCTGAGGGTGTGAAATTGCAGCCTGCCGTGTGGATGAATGAAGTTATTACGCATGCCCACCAGGCAGGACGGCAACGTCCACCTTCTCCAGCCCACACCCGCTCACTGTGAGCTCCTGTCTGGCCCCACACAGGACGGGTGGGCTCCCACTAGAAAAGGAAGCCCCGACACTGCCACACGGCTCACTCTGCCCCCTCAGGGGCCAGGCCACTGTCCCCGTCCCTGGGAGGGGACACTATGCAGCTGTATGAGAACGCAGCTTTCACCTTTGCTACCTCCAGTGACGATGGGGGAGCCACCAGTCTCTTCTCCTGGGGGACAGAAAGGTGAACCACCCACCCCCAACAGACGGTGCACTGCAGGAATCAGGGATGAGCGTCCGGGGCCAGGCAGCCCTCTGTGGGAGAGGGGTCCTCCTGCCACCCGAGGTGGAGGGGGCTGCTCTGCTCACAGCTCCTTCCCGAAAGCCTGGATCCCCTCATCGTGACTCTTCTCTCCACCGAGTCTGCAGCACGAGGCGTATCACGGTGGCCACTGTCCCCAGCCCTCTCCCCTCGCCTGTGTGTGACAGCGGTGCCTCACCTCACGCTGCAGAGCTGTCTGTCACTGTGCCAGGCCCCTGAAGTCCCCCACCCACCTCTTCACAACCTAACAGGGAAATGGAGATGGGTGGGGAGTTTGTTTTGCAGAAAACAAAAAAAGAAACAAAAACTCCACCAAGTTACGTTTTCAAAATTAAAGCAGGGCCATCTAACTGCTTGGCGACAGGAGTTGTGGCGAATCTGGCATCCTGCACTGAGACTTTGTGGAAAGTGTGGAGGGGACCCTCAGGGGGACTCGAGGTGTGGGTGAAGGCCACAGCTCACTGCCCCATCCCTCAGCCTACTCTGTCACCAGCTCACACTTTCTGTTCCGGAGAGCAGTGGGGCATGGCGTTGTGGCCCTTGTCACTCTCTGTCCCCACATCTGGGAGCCCCGAGGAGCCGGCAGGTGCCCCTACGTGGCACACAAACCCTCGATCTATGAGGAGGTTGCACCCTGTGCTCTGGGATCTCAGCACGCACTGAGGGGGGCCCCCTGGAGCATGGCAATGGGGCCTCTGCTTCTCTGGGGCAAAACCTTTTGGCCCCTGCTGACACCAGATCTTTGTCCTCTGGCTTGCTTTGCTACCCTGAATCTCTTTTACAAAGCACCATGTCTCCTGAAGCCAAAAATGTTTCCCGGCAGGGATTCCGGGTGTGAGAGTCCTGCCTGTCCAGCTTGGCCTCTTCCTGTACTTCCTACTGCTGCCCAGCCAGGGCCAGCTCTGCAAAACATTGTCCCAATGATCACCTGGCCCGCCTTTCCGACCTTGTCATCTCAATATTGTTTCCCGGACTCCCCAGTCCCTACACTTCCCTTCTGACAATGCAGGACCATTGCCTTCCCTGAACGAGCCTCTCATGCTGCCACCTCCTCTTTTGTCCTCTTCCCGAAATGCATCCTCAACTTCAGGCTCCTATTCATTCTTCAAGACCCCTAGCTTTAAGTCTTCCACCAGGCCATCTGGAGTCCTGTGATGCTTGCAAACACAGTCTCTCCCACGGGCTCGGCATATCCTATCTGTACAAGGACTCTTGTGCTCACACCTTATTCCCTCTCCTAGACTGAAAAGTGTCACAGGCTTCTGATCATCTGAGTCAAAAGTCTTCTAAATAGGAGGCTGGAAAATGTTATACGCAAATGGGCTAACATGGCTCTTCCCCCACTCCTGCGCAGTCCGTGAGAAGGGAGGCGTGGTGACCGAGGCCGTGCTTCTCCGGGCAGGCGTGGCGCCAGTTTGGCAGCTCCCTGAGAAGGGGATGGTAATGGGGTCTCGCTGACATCTTGGAAACCTTGAGCCAGTTCGAGGCAGGGGAGTGAGATGTGGATAAGCGGCTGCCAAGTCCTAGATGGGAGAGGGGGTAGGGGCATCGGAAGGGCCTAGGGGAGAAGCAGCCTCCCTCTCTCTACACACAGGGTGCTGTACCCCGACATGTATCCTCCTCCTTAGGGTGTCTTCCTGCGGAGAGATCGCCAAGGAGCGCCATCTGGGTCTCGGGCTCAGACACAGTCATCCATTTCCTCCCAGAGTCAGCCCGGAGCTGACGAGGTCCTTGGGTGGCTTCCCAGGGCTGCCCCAGGCTTAGCCCAGGGAAAAGATGCAAAGCCTGAGGCAGCCACAGTGGTGGCCAAGGTCCCCAGGCCTCCTCCCCACAAGGTCACAGTCAGCCAGTGAGCCTTCCCTCTGCAAAGCCCCTCGCCCCAGTCTGGAAATTCAATTCCACCCATGACACTCCTGAGGCCCCCTCACCACCCATCCAGGGAACGGGAGCCAGCGATTTTGGAAAACTCTGAGCTGTGGACTTGGTGTAGATTTAAAACAAGAAAGGGGCAGCAGCACAGCTGGAAAAGCTTCCACAAGCCCCAGCCAGGCCCTGCCTGTCCCCAGGATCCTTACTGACAGTGGACGTTGCCAACAAAATCTCCTGGGCGGGACATGCAGGCCTCGTGACACCTTGACGTCCACACCATGTGGGCCCTGCACCCCAGCGGCACCCCGGCCCGCACCCCAGCCACGCCAGCCACAAGTCATCGGTGTACTCCAGGCCTCTTCTCTCTGCTCGCAATGCTCTTCCCACTTCTGCCACACGGGTGACTCCTGCCTACCCTCGAAAAGCAAAGTCTCAGATGCCGCTTGCCTCACCCAGGCCTTTGGGGAGCGGCAAGCACCCAGTCTTCCATCTGACATACGTCCCTTTCATGTTCTGCTAGGATACCTGATGTAGGGCAGCTCTTGTCCCGGGTCTACTACTGTTCATGGGGAACTGGGGCGGTTTCTTCCAGGATCATTTAGACCCGGAACATAGCACGGTCCCTGGCACACAGCAGGTCTCTGACAAACGCACATTGAGGGCAGATGGTAGCCTCGGGAGCCACTGAGGATGTTCCTCGTCAGGGCTGCAGGCTCCGCTCTGTGGCTCAAATGCTGCTTCTTCAGGCAGCAACTGGAATTGAGAGATGGAGCGAGTCTTGACTTCTCCAGGATGTCCCGCAGTGTTGGTCCCACTGTCTTAGGCCACACCTTTGTCCTTTCCTTGGGACCAGCACCTTGCAGAGCTAACTAAGGTCAGGTGCTCACAGGTGCCCTGGTCCCCTGCAGCTGGGGACCTAGGCATTTTCAACAGAAGCAGAGCCTCTCCTCGAAATGTCTTTTTGCAGCAATTATCAGAAAAGCTCAGCTGCATGCCCATAGCCCTGGAATGGGTTTGCTCACAGCTGAAGAACAATAAAATACACACTGGGTGAGAATCTCTGATATTCACTACAGGACATTTTTTTTTCTGCCATGTTACGTTGATTTTTGCCTGCGTGATTCACACACTTTCATTCTCCAGTGCACAGTAAGGTCTGATCAGCGGCTGTCTCTCCAAGTCCTTTTTGCCACACTGTGGGACACAGGAGAATTTGCACATTGATTTATAAAATACAGGGGGGTTTCTTGATTATCCAAGCTGCTCATTAAGAGAGTATTTCTCAGTGATTTTCAGTGAGGGAGGGAGTGTGGAAACCAAGGTAGTTTCACCAATTTCTGTTTATACTGATGTAAAATGCAATTTCTCTATCGAGTATTCAATATCCACTTTGCTCTACCAGATCAGGGGTTCTAAGTAGAAGAAAGTAAACTATTGGTGAAAACCTCGCTTTTAGTTATCTTATGATCTTTTTTCTTATTTAATACCCTATGTCACTTTCAGTGGATATCAAAACTTGTTAAATGATTAGATCTGAGGATGAATGCTCCTTTTCTCTTTCTTTTCAGTTCTCATGTTTCTAAGCCATCATTTTCGAGTTAGTAGAGCATTATGTTTTCTTTGCAAATAAAATTTCCTAAGTCATAAGCAAGGAGAGAGGTAAATCCACAGTGAGAAGACATAGCACTATTTTTCCTCCTGGCATTTGGGATCTATGATAAGTTAAAAATGATGTTTTTATCTCTGGTGATTTATCAAACTTGAGATTTCACGAAAGATAAACAGATGCACTGAAGAAAGAATACATCATCTTAATGCTTTGGTTTGACACTTTGGGTATCTAAAAAGCATGTATCCCAAAGAGCTCCCTTCCCGAAACTTCATAGTTTCCATGATTTACACATTTAATTCTTGTTTTTAAGACGCACTGAAGTGAGAAACAGGCCAGGAGGCCCTGTTTAAGAAAATGGTCACATTAGAAACGTACAGATTATTTATAGAAGAAAAACTCAAGAGCTGAGAGAAAATCTGGTTGTCAACAGACAGTTGCTTTTTCTGTGTTTTTTTTTTTTTCTGTAGTTCATTTTGGTTTTTGTGTGGGTGGCTCATGTGAACTCAAAGGTGGTTTGCTGAATGTTTTTGAGATTAGAACATGTCCTTTAAAGCCCAAATTTAAATTGATGTTTATATTGCAAATATGTTGAATTTTATAATGTGCAGTATGGGATTTTAAAGATATATATGTGATTTCATATATATATATATACCCAGTGTTGTTATGATAAGAGTTCTTAAATTTTTATTTTTATTAACAATATGGATGACTTTGTTCTTAAATCTTATGCTAATTGAAAACTCACTCAGTACAAATTGGGTTTTTTTCTTCACTTTGGTATCATCTTTATTTTTGTCCATCCGTGTGGGTATAAATCTAACCTTATTTTGAAATAACATAGGTTACAAAAGATGGCAATTCAGCTGAGAAGGCTGACTGGATCTTTGCATTTCATCATGTCAGGTACAATTTTTTAATCCTAGAGTGGGAAACAAAGGAACCACAGCACATTTAAAAAGTGGAGAGAACTTATTTTTCTCACCTTTTTAGCAGCGCTGAGCTGTCAGATTCCGGCGTGGGCCCTGCCGTGTGGGCAGCAGTCTCCTGGGGTTTGAATCTTCCTCTGGTTCTTGTAGCTGTGTGACCTTCAGCATCTTATTCAACCTCTCTGTGTATCAGCTTCCTCCATGGACTTGATAAAGGTGCTGTGAAACAGTAAATTCAACAAATTACGACAACGACTCTCAGCATGGTTTTTGGCACAGAAAAAATGTTCACCTAAAGGTTGCTGTGATCATTACATTCTGCCCAGGTAGCAGGCCCAGAAGGTTAGGGACGTCTCATTAGCACCTGGGTCCAGTCCAGCAGCTGTTCCATTCTCGAAAGGCTCCCACAGAGCAACATCTTCAGGAGTCGGACTCCACCTGTTTCCCTTTCCTTCTTCCCAGTGCAACACGGTCCTTGGGCCCTCTGGAATCAGTGAGCCTCACAAAGGGTCACTTCCCTCAAAGGTGAGTGAGTCACAGTCTCTCAGGACAGCTGTCCCCAGGGACGGGCTCCAGAGTGCTGGGGTGACCATGGGCTCCGTGCTTCCCCAGGAAACAGCATGTGGAGTCCTTGGGTCCTGCAGCCCCTGACCTCAAGGTCACATTTGCGGCCATGGGGAGAAGGCGAGGCTTCTAGAAGGAAACCCCAGCTCCAGGACCAAGCTCCTTTGTCCTGTGTGGTGCTGGCCGAAGGCTCTTCCCCGGGAACACTCTGGCTACCCAGTTCCACGTGAGGACAGACCACAGATGTCATAAAATACAGGGCACTCTGTGACCTCCAACTTCTTCTTTCCCCATATCTATCTGGTTTGCACAAAATTAAACTCAATTTGGCAAATGTGCCTTCCCCGCCAAGTCTTCACTCGCCAAGTCCAAGCACTAGAGACTGCTTAACATTTTTATTTCAAACATGGTTTCCCTAGTCTACAGGTGACAAAAGCATACTGATGCCAGGAGGACTTTTCTATTTGTTCCTAATTAAAAAAAAAAAAATGGCTCAGTTCTGAGCTCATTTTCATCCAGGGTGACATTCAGTGAAGGGACACTTCAACTCCCTTCCTGTTTCTCCTCCATCTTTTCCGAAGAGCAAGCCTTTGTGTCACACGAAGCACCTCGTGCTCCTACTGAAGGTGGCCTCCGTGTCACCGGGCACCTCCGCTCGGCCCCCACATGCACAGCTCTCCTAAAGCATCGCTGCAGTGTAATCAGACGTCCAGTTCTTGCTTTTTCTCCTCCCACAGGTTGTCACCTCCTGGGTTTCCCAGACTTCAAGCGTGAGAGGCCCAGAGGCCCCGACTCCCTGGCTCCTGGGAATATGCAAATATTCACCCAGCTGCTCCTGGCCACTGCGCACAAGATGAAATGGTGACATGCAATTCCCAGAGGCACCTTTCTGATCACAGGAACTGTCCTCAGGCGCAGGATTCAGCCCTGTGTCTGGGACAGACAAAACAAAGGCAGACTTTCCTGCTCTTCCCTAGGGCTAGGCCTCCTGATGCTGGGTCTGCTGGGATCTGGCAGTGGATTTTACCTGCCAATTCTTGGCTCCCCAGAAGGCCTGGCTGGTTTCCTCGTCCATATGTTTATTAGAGCCTGGCCAAAGAGAGAGGTCAGTGGCCAGGGCGGATTACTGGGGCTCACCCTCTCCCTCAGATGCGAGGAACCACTCTAAAGCTTGTCCCACCAGCAGAGGGGTGTCAGTGGGAAGGGAACTGAACTTGTCACAGCGGATGGGGTCCTCTGTGTCCCCACTTTGTACGCACCCCTATACACCTCCATCAGTCATTGCGCAACAGTGCAGAAACCTGTTTTTAAAGCATAAGATACATTTACTTGCAACCTCTGTTTCCACCCCACACTGATTTGCCCTTCAGCTGGGAAGACCCTGGTCAGGGGTGGCTTTAAGAGTTGTGTCTAAAAGTATAACAAATACCGAGATTCACGCAGGACTTCCGGTTAGAGTTGAGGCACTTCGTGTTTCTGAGCTTGCATAATGTAATGCAAATTCAAGCAGGTGGTAAGTACATTTCCATAATTTCGTAGAAGACAAATGTCAAAGCTAAAACAAGGTGAATGTAGTTTGTATAAAGGATGACCCCATTAATGAATGGGAGGAAAATGCTAATCCCATAAAGAATATTGAAACAGGCACTAATGGATAAAATAGAGGAATAATGTTTTAATAATGCATGTGACCATGTTTTTATTAACAAAGAAAGTCTCATTTCAAAACACATAGATCCTTGAGAGGAGTCTGAAATTAATCCTCAACAGGCAGAACTCCATGCCATTATATATTCTAATTATAATTACAACCTGCTCCCAATGTGAATATTCTAAATTATTAGGCATTTTATTAAGACCCAGAAAAGAGACTTCCTGAAGCCTAATGAGAACTAGTCTCCAGCTATGAGAGTGAGAAAAGCAAGAAACTATTTTGCACTGAGCTGGAAAAAGGTGGATGCCATTTATTTAGTGAAAAGTGCTTAGCTTCTTCTTCTTTTTCTTTTTCTTTTTTTCCTCCTTTGGTATTGGTACACCCTTAGGGGCTCAGAGCTTCAGAGCTGCTATTTCTAGGGCAAGATAAAAATGTGTATCACAGAAAAATAACAACTTATCATTGTAATGGCTCCATCCCACTAGAGAAACCACTAGAGACTGCTTAACATTTTTATTTCGAACAGGATTTTCCCCAGTCTTCAGGTGACAAAAGGATACTGATGCCAGAAGGCTTTTTTCTATTTGTTCTGAATAAAAAAAAAATGGCTCAATTCTGAGTGCATTTTCATCTGGAGCGAAGTTAAGGCCTTCCGAGTACGCTTCTTCCCATTTCCAAAGGCAACATCTGGGCCCAGGCACGGAGGACAGATGGGCTCTTCTGCGCCTTCTCCCGTCCCCGGAGGCTTCTGCCAGGGAGCGCACAGAGACTGGATTCTTCCCTGCTGGGGCGCTCGGTGCTTCCTCATCCTCAGCACACGTTATGTATCTGCCCAGACCTCCTCATTCTAGGCAGAAATATTCCTGGGCTTTTTAAATGCTGTCGTTGGACTTATTCTTTTTCTTCCTTTAGCTATCTAAATTCTCTTCAGCAGACCTTGAACCTAAGACTGATTTCCAATCACTTTGCTAGTGTGGTTACTCACCAATAAGAGGTTCAGAATCAATCCGGATTTCTTTTGTGCTGTGGTGACATCAAGTCTTTCATATTTCCTCCTGGGGTTCTTAATATCAAGACTTCATCTATTTAATCTTTCCTTTTCATCCCTCTTAAGGAGTCAGTTCAACATGCTGTACCCTGGTTACGGAAACTAAGGTTTCATTGAGTAGCGATTACCAGTCATATTTTTTACAGAATTAAACACTGACTCTAAGTCAGATGGCTAGTCAAGGACTTTGGAGGATCATCTCATTTAATCTTTCCAACAGCCCCAAGACACAAATACTGTTCTGCAAATGAGGATGTAGCTGAAGCTCAGAGACGCTGAGTAAACAACTCATAGTCACACAGACAGTACAGGTAGCAACAGGATCTGAACCCAGAGCCCATGTTCTCAGTCCTCACACTACACTCAGTATGCTCTCAACAAACAGACTGAGCACTGGAGGTTAAACTGCCATGTTTCTAAGGTGAAGGCAAGCATGCAGTGAGTCTCTGACCCCAACCCTTTCTCAAACGTAATCACATCTCTGAACAGTTGGAGGCTTTTTCCCTGGAGTCCATAGAGCTGGTCCTCGTGTCCCAGGATGGGCAAAATCTGTGGTCCTCACACAGGGGTCCACAGGGAGGACACCAGGGCCTGGGCCTCTGGAACCCAAGAAGGAAGCCAGCAGTGGTCCATACACTTGAGCAAAAGGTCAGGGTGTCCTTGCCTTCAACAGGGACGTGTGTCTTGGGTGCTACTTCAAATCCCAGGTGTTTCAACCTGACTGGCAAATAGGAACTGCCCTCCAAAGGAGAAGGGTGATTCCCGTCACTTCCTTCCATGTCAGCCTGGTACCAAGGGCAACAAGATGGCCCAGGGACATAGCCAGCCTGTGTGCCCTAGGTTCCCTGCTGGGTCACAGTGGACTCAGAGCCCTGGCCAGACCTGAGGGTATGAGCTATGCAGACAAGGTGACTTGCTGCAATTTCTCTGGATTATAATTTAATTCTACATGAAGGGTCACTCGTGGAAGAGACAAGGTATATGCAGATGATTTGGCAGTTGGACTCTGACTTGCACGAACAAAGTGACGTTCTGGTTTCTGTAGCAGTCATTGCTAAGCTCTGTTAAGACGACTCAGTTTCCCTCAGCCTGACAGACTGTCGCGTTCAGGTCAAATGTCTGGGTCTGCAAAGAAAGGAAGCCCGTCCTATATCTTAATAACTTGGAGGGGAGTGAATCTTCTGCCTTGTCCCTGGTCCTCATGGTCCTTCTCGCTCCTCCCGTCCCCACAGGGAACAGAGATGGAATTTAATCTCAGTCAGGAAGGCAAATGTGGTCACATATTCCAGGGGCCAGTCATGGCCACTGTGTGCGTGCAAGGGCAGCACCAGGGTGGTACTCCTGTGGGGCTCTTGTTCCTGTCCCGGCGGGGGGCCTGGGCTCTCAGGATGTCCTCATTCCAGCCCTTACACTCAGGCCCTGTGTCATGAGACTCATCTTAGGGTCCAAGGACCCAGAGCTGGTCCATAGAGGTAGGGAAGAGGACAGGCTGGCCCCAGCCCCAACTCCCTCCAATCCGGCTCTCCTGAGAACCCTTCGGGCTAGTGCTGGGCCTTCCCGCAGCTAGCGTAAGAGGCGCTTTACACACAGCAGTTAGTATCGAGGCACTTGGCCCTCCGGGAGCATCCTGGTTGGAGAGGGAGTGGGGATGTTGGGTCCCACGGTGGCATCCTGAGTGGCTGGCCATGTAAAGCCTGCACCGACTCTTGGTGGGACCCATCAAGGATCTCTGCCCCACAAGACGTTTCTGAGAGGCACGGGGAGCCAGGCCCTTCAGTTCTGATGGTGACCAAACCCAGCCCTGCTCTCAGCAGCCAGCAGTGGCCCACTGGGATGGAAAACCAGCTCAGTGAACCTACATATGCACCCTCCCATTTACTTCCATAAGAGCGACCGTCATTGTTGGGCAAAGAGGCCGGCGTTCCACCAACTGGCTCCTGTCTGGTGCCATTTGCCACTGCACAGAAACCAGCTCAGTGAGCCCCTGGCCTCTCCCCTTCCATCATCTCCTGCAGAGAAAGGGCATGAGGGCAAATAAAGCAATGAGTCCTGAGATTAAAGAACAACCTCAATGACAGTGTGTTAGGGATCTCACTTAGTGTTTAAGGTTTCATTTTATGTTGGTCTTCTGACTTCAAAATGAATATTCAAGTTTCTCAATGTCAGTGTGACTGATGTATCAGGCTGGGTCATTCTTAATTGTGGGGCACCTGCCTGTGTCCTGTGGGACATTTGGTAGAGTCCCTGGCATCTTTCCACTACCCACTGATGACACTGCCTGCCTCAGACAGCTGAAAATGTCCCCAAACATTGCCAAATGCCCTCTGGAGGCCTAAAGTGTTGCGAACCACTGATTAAAAAGGCTGACCCAGTTTCTTGCTAACTCGAGGACTAAGTTTAAGTAGCAGATCTGGCACTTGGGATTATTCGGGGGTGGGTCTTCTAAAGCACCCCTACCTTACCTATGTATGTACCCGCTATTTACTTCCATAAGAATGACAGCCATTGTTGGACAGAGAGGCTGGCGTTCTGCCGACTGGCTCCTGTCTGGGGCTGTTTGCCACTGTCGGGCTGTATTAAGCGAGTAGTTCCTGATGGGTTTAGTGTTGGACTTTGTGGGTGTCATCAGGGCAGTGTTCCTAAGAAGCTAGGACCTGATTTACTACAACCTCTGTAAGTTATTTAGGGTCCTAAGAGCAACGTGAGACTCAGTTTAGTGTGGGGATTGCCCTGTCTCTGCAGTCACCCTCCCAGATGACTTGCAGAGCCCTGAGCCACCCACAGACAAATACCCAGCAAAAGCCAGTTGACATCTGTGAGTGGGGACCAGGGACAGGGAAGCCATGTGGTGCAGACACGAGCTCCAGGCATTGGGGGAGTCCTCCTTGCTGGTCACCACTAGTCAAACCGATGGAAGACAAATACTAGCTGGCGATATTCTGAAAGAATCGAACTCAGTAGTCAGACCACACGTACTACACTTTCAATACAACAGGAAGCACGGCCGTGGTGCAAAGCCTTTGGATGGACTCTGTGACACACAAAATGATTCGTTTGAATAAACGTCATAGACCACGTACAGTGAATCCAGTTTCCATGTTTACGTCAATTTCTCACACCTCGAAGAGGGCAATTACCCAAAGCCAATCCTTGAGAAATAACAGCAGATGTTCAAGGAACAATGGGAAGACACACAGATACACCTACAGATACAGTGACTTTGTTACTGCAAGATCACTCACTGCCTAAAGAATTCCAAGATGATTTTAATCTATTCTTGAATGAAACAATCTACTTCCTCTTCTGTCCTTCCCTTCCTTTCCTTCCTTCCTCCCTTCTTTCCTTCCTTCCTCCCACTGTAATCAGATGGTTCTGTTCATCTTCAAATTGCTTTTTGAACATCTGTTATATCTCAAGAACTGGCATTGGCAGTCTGTGTCCGAAATAGGTGAGAAATTAACATCATCATGGGAACAATCCATAGCATGTTTGTGTTATTTTTTCTTCCAACGGATCCCTTTTGTGAATCTCCTATGTATAAGACTACCTTTCACTCACTCCAGTGAAAGAAGTTTTTTTTTTTCTTTGTTTTTCAGTTGGAGGGAAAGGAGGAAATGCGACTGCAGTGAAATTAGAATTGAGAAAACACACAAAGAAGAGAAAGATGCTGCATCATGAAGCTGGGAGTTACAGTCATTTAGGTGGAGTAAAAGCAGATTCTTATCTGACCAGAGAAAAGAGTTAAATTTGGTATTTCTGACTTCTCTTTGTTCCTTCTTGCCTTTCTTTGTTTCAAAAACCTAATGGTTTGATATTTAAACTTTCAGCCTTTTTTGTGTGTAAGGAAATAACACTCAAATAGAAAGTTAGGCCCGCTGTCCCTACTTCTCATTTGTTTTTAATTCACTCTGATGAATCCTCACAGTTGGAAAGTAGCCTGCTAGCCTGTAGCTCTGCACTTTCTGCAGAGCCTGGCAGGTCTTGCTGCTGTGTAAAATGCCTCTGTAATAGAGGGCTTTGTCCTCCAGTGGAAAAACAGCGCTGCAGAAAGCCTCTGCCCATGCATAATTCAGCAGGATCACCTGGGGTGGGCAGGCACAGTTTGGAGGACTGTGTTGTGTGTGCTTCGGGTTCCCCACCTAAAGGGGCGTCACATGGCAGGAGAGGAAGAGAACAACATCTGCCTTACTCCTGGATCCATATCTCTCCGCACTAGGGTCAAAATTATGACTGAGGGAGGTGTGGCAGGGACAAGCATACCCAGGGAGAGGCCTGCAGAATATCTGTGGCAGGAAGGAGGACAAGAACCAAGAGACACCTGGAAGTTCTAGAAGGAGATCCTGAAAGTCTGCCCACCACACCGAAGAGGATCCACACTCTGCTAAGCATGCATTGACCATTCTTCACCATTGCATGGAGGCAGGATCTGCAGGGTGCAGATGTGTCCCAGTAGACCTGAGAACACTTTCTAATTAAAGCAAATAAACAAACAAACCTTAGAGTGAGTTTTTCACTGGCCCGATCAAGAGAAAACCAGGGACAGACAACTGGCTGGAGAAGAGACCCCAGAAGGAGAAGCATTGCAGAGGGCTCTTCGCAAACCCTGCTGTGCTGGCACCTCTCAACAAGGGCAAGGGCAAAGGAAAAGGCAAGTTCATGTTAAGGAGGGAAGGTCTTTGAAGGCTTGCCAGCTGGCTTCCTGAGAGCTTTTCCTGATATCTCGCCATCCTGATGCTGCTGCAGGACGCTAAGGCAGGTTCAGTGTGACCTCATCTCCGCAGGCCAGAGACCCCCAGTCCACCTCCACACCCGCCCCAGGCAGGAAGGGGAGCACTGAGGTCCCAGCGCGTGCTGACTGAAAGGAAGGCTCACCGGGTCAGATGCACAGCAAAGCAGCTGATGGAGAAGCTTTTTTGTTGTTGAAACAGAACTAGATGGCAGGAAAAAAACTTAGGCTGCAGCTAGCTTGCACCATTTTACAAGCTGATTGTAAAATTTGTATGGGAATCCAGAGGACTCTGAATAAGCCAAACAATTTTGAGAGGAAGAAGTCAGGGGATTTGCACAACCTGATTTCAAGACTTTTCTAAAGTTGACCCACATGGGCTGACCCTGAACCAGTGTGGTGGTATCATTCTGTCCCACTGTCAAGTGGTTCAAATAAACAGATCAGAAAGTCAGACTCTGGCTTGGACTCCAAGTATGGAGACAAAGTTAACTTTAAGGAAGTCACTGTTCATAACTATGCAATGTCCAAGACTTTACATGTCTTTATTGTGCAAATAATATTATAAACAATGGAAGCCAACTCTCTCACCTTAAAATAAGTTCATGTGAGGTTTCAGGAAAAAAGGTTTTTTAAATGATATAGTCCTTTACTCTAGGCAGTAAATCTGCTGCTGAAAACCTGTGTGTAAAATAGTTTCACGCAAAGTCAGTCTTAAAAGGCACCAGGCAACTGCATTAAGTACTTCATTGCCTTTGTTTATTTGATCTTCCAAAGCCCTGGAGGTAAACATTGTTAATTGCTAATTTGCACGTAGAAAACCATGACACAGAAAGGTTGAATAACTTGCACAAGGTTGCACGACTGAGTAGGGACTGGGCCCCTGGGCCTCAAACCCATGCATCTAACCATAGGCTACGCTGCCTCCTAATGGACTGTGGGTGCGTGGTTCTCTGCCAAAACCTGCGCCCCCAACACACACTGTCCATGAAGATGCATAAGCACACAGGAGCACACTTAATGTAAACCATACCCCACCCTTGAAGTGTCTCATTAAAGGACGTGTTTATTTCCTAACCAATCATCACACAGATTCATGGAGAAACATCTTCCCCACAAAGGGTGGTCGTATCTATCCCCCTTCTTTTCTTGATGAACCTCAAATGAATTCGGGCAGCACTGTAATCAGCTAAAAACACTTCCTTATAGAGAATCTATAAAAATAAATAAATAAACCACCAAGTTAATATCCTACTTAACAGTAAATCAGCTAAGTGCTTTCAGCCTTAGAAAAGGAAGACGAATCCGAGTGTCTGCTGTTATCACTTTCCTCAACATTGTGTTGGAGGTTCTAGCTGCAGGACTAGGGCAAGAAAAGGAATTGAAAGGAATAAGTAAAACTGTACTCATTCAAAAATACATAACTGGGGCCTAGGGGTTCATCTCAGTGGCATAAGCACCTGCCTAGCAAGTGCAAGGTTGTGAGTTTGATCCCCGGTACCAAACAAACAAAAATGCTTAACTGTCTTGCAGAGACATTTTAAGGAGTATATAATAAAGCTATTAGACCTAAGAAGTGAATTGAGCAGTTATAAGACTGATGTTTAAAGTCAGTTGTATTTCTGTATAAAAGCAATGAAAAGTTAGGAACATGAAATAAAAATGCCATTGCCACAGTGCAAAAAAAAAAAAATGAGATAGTTATGGTGCATTTCATGGAATACGCATACAATCTACACATGTGAAGAAAAAATATTGCAGAGTGAAATTTAAAAGGACCTCTTAAATAAACAGAGATACATGTTTGTAGGCCAGAAAACTTGATATTATTATAATGTCACTTCTTGCATGATCAGCACTATATTCAATGCAAAAACTATTAAAAATAATAGTGGACTGCCTTTTTTTGGTGGGAATTTACAAGTTGATTGTAAAATTTATATGGGAATACAGAGGACTCTGAATAGTCAAAACAATTTTGAGAAAAAAAGGTTGGAGGATTTGCATAATCTGATTTTGAGACTTTCTTGGAGCTGCAGAAAACGTGATGGCATGGTATTGAGGTGAGGATAGAAATACAGATGCATGAACAAGTCAGAAGATCCAGAACTAGAGCCATACATATATGGTCAATGGACTTTATACAAAGGTGCCGAGGTAACTGGAGAAAAATAGTCTTCTCAACAAATGTCACTAGAACACCTGAACAGCCACATGCAAACACAAATAAATAAACCTCGACCTTTACTTGATACCATACACAAAAGCAATGTAAAGTGATCTACAGGCCCAAACGTAAGAGCCGAATACATAAAACTTCCAGAAGATGCAAGGGGAAAATCTTAGTCACCCTGGGTTGAGCCAAACTTTTGTGAGATATGACATAAAAAGTTTGAATTTCATCAAAATTGTAACTATCCTTTTTGAATGCACTATTAAGAAAAGGCAAATAATGGACTAGGAGAAAGTACTTCCAAATCACATACATAATAAAAAGCTTCTATACAGAATTTATAAAAACTCAGTATCAAGAAAACAAAATCCAGCTAAGCAAATGGGCAAAAAAATCAAACAGATTAAAGATAAGTGAATGGAAAATAAACACATGAAAAGGATTTGAGAAATGCAAATTAAGACCACAATGAGATATCACTTTACACCCACTAACGCAGCCGAGGTGAGCAAAACTGACGCCACTGAGTATTGGCAAGGGCGTGGAGCAACTAGAAATCACTGGTGGTGGGAATGCAAAATGTTGGAGTCGCCACTTTGGAAACAGTTTGACATTTCCTATAAATAGAAACACATATCTACCTTAGAGCCCAGTCATTACACTCCCGGGTATTTACACAAGATAAATAAAAGCACATGTTCACATGGAGACTTGGAGGAGAATGTTCATAGAAGTTAAATTAATAATAGCCAAATGAGAATCAATCCATGTATCCAGAAATGGGCTAATGGGTAACACATCATACACACCCACAGAGGAGTACCACTCCACAGTGAATAAGGGGTCAACTACTGATGCCCAAACACAGCTCAGAGGAATCTCAGCAGTACACAAAAGACTATGTGCTATGTTATTGTATTTATACTAAATTACACAAAAGCCAATTCTGCAGCAAAAATATGTATCAGTCTTGCTCAGGAATTACATTCAGGGGAAGGGATGGACCACAAAATGGAACCTTTGGGGGTGATGGAAATGTTGTGTAACTAGAATGTGGTGGGAGTCATAGCACCATAAACATTTATCAAAACTCATGGATGACTCATTTAGAATTGGTAAAATTTAATATTTAAAATAATACCTGCAAATGCGAATATGCCTACTGCTAGAATTGGACATGTAACCTCCACGACCAATGGAAGCAGGTAGCTGTCTATTGGGTGCTGCTTCTGAGAAAGCCATTTCTTTTCCTGTTTGAAAAAAAAAAAAAGAAAAAAGATCAGCTGAGCTGGCATACACAGCTTTCTCTGTCTCATACCCCACCTACCTGCTTGGAGCTCAGCCAGCTCCTGACCATGAGAGCAGTCAGAAGCGGCGCTACAAAGGTGTATTGGTTTCCCAGGCCTGCTGTAACAAATGACCACAATTTTGGTGACTTGAAATAACAGAAATGTATTCTCTCACAGCTCCAGAGGCTGAAAGATGGAAATCATGGTGTCAGTGGGGCTGTGCTCCCTGCATAAGCCCCTTCTTGCCTTGTCCAGCTTCTGGTGGTTGCCGGCAGTCTCTAGCACAGCTCGGCTTGTAGCTGCACCACACATTTCTGCCTGTAATGGGGCAAAGCTTCACTGGTCTGTCTCTGTGTGTTCCCTGTCTTCCTATGAGGACAGCAGTCTTACTGGAGTACAGCTCGTTCTACTCCAGTATGACCTCTTCTTAGCTTGATCACATGTGCAAAGGCCCTTTTTCCAAATAATTCCATATTCATAGGTCCTGGGGGGGGTCTACGACTTGAACATATCTTTTTGAAGGACATAATTTAGTTTACATTGTGTGGGAGGGGCAGCAAAGACCTGGGCCCTACTTCAACCTCCAAGCCAGAGCAGCGGTTCGGGCTGCCCATGATGTGTTGTCCATCTTAAATCTGTTGTCTCATGATGAGAGAACAACCCCTATGTATTTAAACCACTGCTGCCAAGCACCTTGGTTCACTCCTCTAGCTGTTTAAAGATCATCCCTGCCCCCTCCTGACCTGCTCAGTGGTGGGGAGGGGTCGCTCCAACACCCGCACATGCCTGGCTAAGGTGGCAGTTACCTGGGTGAATGACGCTCAGATCCTCTTTGCCAATTTCCCTTGGACCAGCCAGGCCCACTTCTACCTTCACAGCCTTGGGCTTTCCCTTCTTAGTCTGCAAAGCAGTGGGGAACCCCTGGCCTTCTCTCCAGAGAGCCATTCTCGGGCTTCTGTGATTTCCAGCATGGCCCGTGTCATCCCTTGGCCTTCTGCTCAGTGACCACCATGATGGACTCGGAGACCTTCTTTGTCATTATCCTCCTTCCTGCTTCCTTTCCATGCCCACTATGCCATCTTTCTCATTAATTCTATGGAGGTCCCCCATCTTCCATGTTCCCACAGACATCCCCCAGGCCCCCTAACTCTGGTCTTCTACCCCAACACTAACCATCTAGACAACCCCCGCTCTTTAATAGGGTGTCAAACAGAAGCCTTGCACGGGGTCTTCTGTCAGACACCTCAGGCCTTTTTGATGTCACTTTGGTATTTCTACCACCTGTGCTACTTAAGCTCCTGTCTTTGGCAACATTTACAAAATGTCTCCCTTTGTACCCAGCCCCAGGTCTATAGGTGTGACCTTTGTATTACTGTCCTTATGCTTAAATCAGCCTTCCTCCTTTTAATCTCACTGTGGTTTGAGGGTGGAATCTGAAGGAAAGAAGAATCCTTTCCTGACTATTAATTGTACTCATGCCGAGCATGGACAGCAGATTCTATGACACAAATGATGTGTTGTCCATCTTAAATGATATCTATCAAATAAGGAGTACAACACAATGCACAGTTATTTAAAGCCACCTTTTTCCTCAAAAAGCTAGAATTGAAGGTCTCATTTGATCCAGCTATTCCCCTTCTGAGTATCTTCCCAAAAGAATTAAAAACATCATACCACAGTAATATATGTGCATCTATGTTTATAGTAGCATAGTTCCTAATAGTCAGATCTTGGAAGCAGCCTAAATGCCCATCGACTGAGGAATGAACAAAATAATGTGGTATTTCTATGTAATGGAATACTACTCAGCTATAAAGAATGATAAACTGGACACTTTTATACTTAAATGGATGTGCCTTGAGAACATATTTATTAGTGAAATAAATAAGTCACACATGTGTAAGCATTGTATTGTTTCACTTGTGTGACAAACTGAAAGAAAAACTATGTATATGTTTATGTATATGTATATAAACATAGTTAAGATAGTTGAAAAAATAGAAAGAAATACAACGGCCTCCTTCGTCATCCACATGGCCTGTCCAGAAGTAAATTCAATGCCTCACTTCACTGAACACCTCTGTAGGTTCTGCCTTCCCTTCTACTCCTTGTCCCAGGCTTTTTATCCCAGAGAGAAAGACCTCAGCCAAAGCAATGACTTGGGTCACACCTGCCTTTATGTTAACTAACCCACTGTGAGCCATTTTGAGTTGACTTTCAGATGTCTTAAGAAATTTTTGATGTGCTATAAGGTTTGCGGTTTTTTTGCATGTGAATATCCAGTTGTTCCAGTATATTTATTGAAGGTACAATTCTTTCTCTGCTTAATTGCTTTTGCATCTTTGCCAGAAATCAATTGTCTCTTATGTGGGTATTTATTTTGGGACCTCATATTGGTACCTTGGTGGTTTGTTTATCTTGATATCAATGCTGTTTTGTCAAGATTGGTGTAACTTTATGATAAGTCGTGGGATTGGGGAGGGTTGGAGCTCTAATTCTGTTCCTTTATCAAAGTTATTTAGACTATTCTGAGTCTTTTGTATTTCTACAGAAATGTAAGAATTAAAATGTTAATTTTTATGAAAAATGATGTTGGCATGTTGATAAAGGATTGCATTTTCTGATGTTTATTATTTTCTTCTATTTGTTCTTGGTTTTATTTTCTATTTCTAATTTCTTAAGGAAAGATATGAGGACATTTCATAACTTTCTTTTTTTCTAATAAAGGTACTTGGTGTTAAAAAAATAAAGCCATTTTTTAATGGAAAAGTAAAAGTAACTCAAACTATGATTCCTGTGCATTTTCTGCCTTTCCCCACAGGAGAGCTACCTTGACGCCATCCACGGAGGCCATCTGCTAGACTTGTGGCCTGCTGTTTGGGGAGAGAATGCCCTGTGACTACCCAGCCTACAGCCACCTCATGAAGTAACAGGAAGTGTCGCAAGCCAAATTCTCCAGGCCATCAAGCCTCTTTCTTTCTCTTTCTTTTTCTCCTCTGTGGTTGGTACAGTAATGTCCCGTCCAGTAGTGGGTATCAGGCCTCTATCCTCTCTGCCGCGCATCCCTAACCTTCATTTTAGCCCCAGAAGGACGCTCTAGATCCTGCCCACATCTCTCAGTGACGACACACAGCTGTCTCCTCCAGGGACCCCTAGTCTCCTCAGCTGCTCTTGCTTGTGATACCCTATCCACCTGGGTTGGGCCGGGAAGGGTCTGTCCCTTACCTGATCAGCCCCAATCTCTGCCTTCCTGCTTCCCTTCTTCCTATTTGACCTCTGTTTGTGTGTGTGCATGTGTGTGTATGCACGCACGCACACGCATGTATACATGTGTATACAATCTTTATATACCTGTTCTTTCTTGTCTATTTGCTCTACTGTTCCTTTCCCTCTCTCACACACATATCACACGCATGTGCACACACATACCCATGTGCACATTTGGGTGAGTTTTCCTTTCTGTTCCTTTTTTATTTTATGAGTTTGACTTAACCAAATTTTTCACTCTTCTATATTTTTAATTTTTCTGTATGGTCTTTCTGTCTTTGTATTTTGGGGGAAAGGCCTTTCTAGGTGTTATCCTCTCTTTTTGTACTTTAATTTCTGTATTTCTTTCTCCTTTTCTCTTGTGCTGTTCTTTCTGTCCTTTTCCTACGTTAATTCAACTGCTTCCTCTTTTAATATTCTATGACGTGTTACGTCTCCCTTTTCTCTTTATATATTTTTCCTGTTCACACTTGGCTTCCTCCACTCAGCTGTGGGAAGAGGAACCCTCCTCTCTCCACAAGTGGCCTGCTCATAAACTATGCCTTTTCCAAAGCTGACACAATGCTTCTCTGTCAATGGGCAGGTGCAGTTGGGTCCTCAACTAGGGGCTCCCCAGCAGCCAGAGGGGCTGGGCCCACCGTGGCAACTCACCAGGGGCTTTCTGAACTGGGAATGTGGGGTTTGTGGCACCTTTGCCCTACTCTAAATCAGAGCTCCAGTTCCAAGATAGCAGATGAACAAACCTCACCCAACACCCTGCTGCATACACGATAAAGAAAATAGGGAAGAGAAGGCAGAGAGGGTGCTCTGTGCCCTCAGTCCTGCCTTGTTTCCTATGGGAAGAAGACATGTACTCTGAATGTCCTACTAGGTGGCAAGCCTATAGCACACATGCTCCAGCTGGCTGTTTGTTATCATTGAAAGTTCTAAAAGGTTTGCCATCTGGGGTCTAGACAAACTGTGAGGGTTAATCTTTGTTGTCAACTGAATTGAAAGACACCAAGAAAATGGGTGAAGTCTGTGAGGCCGTTTGCAGAGATGACTGGTACATGAATCAGCAAACGGGAGAAGCGGTGCATAGAACATGGGGCGTGTCATGCCACAGGCTGGGTGGGGTTTAGACGCAACAGAAGACAAACTCATGCACAGGAATCAGACTCCAGATTCTTCAGCCTCTGAACGTGACCTTGCACAAGTAGGTCTCTGTGAGGCCTTCAGGCCGTCAGCCTCAAGCTGGGGCTGCATCCTTGCTGCCTCTTGTTCTGAGGCTTCCAGTCTCCTGGACCGACGGCTGCTGGTTTCCCCAGTTCTCCAGTCTGTGGATGGCTACTGTGGGACTATCCAACCTCTGATCATAGAAACCAGTCTAACAAAGTCTTCTTTTACATAGGTGTGCGTGTGTGTGTGTGTAATCAAAATATACAGTGAATGTTTAAGTTAAAAATGTATTATAGTAAAAACCACAATATTGTTAATTCCCCTCAGCCACCCCACCACCGCTGTTTTACTTTAGACACACTTATTTCATTGTTCTTGCCACTTTCTAAAGCAATCTGGAAGTCCTCTTTTATGAGTACCTTTATGAGCTATGATAAAAAAATAATACACTTGGGAGGCTGAGGTGGGCGGAGTGTTGTGAGTTCGAGGCCAGCTTGGGCTACAACGCGGCGCAAGGCCGACCTGAGCTACATAGTGCAACCCTGCCTCAATAAAACCAGGGCCGGGAATCTGGCTCAGTGGCTTAAGCACCTGCCCTGGCAGGCGCAAGGCTGTGAGTTCAATCCCCGGTGCCGCAAAAAATAAATAAATAAATAAAAAATAAAAAAAAATAAAAATAATAATAAAAAAATAATACAGTGGCTGCTGAGTGCTATCCAATGGAAAAGCACGGTCACTGAAACACTATGGTGCGTCCTCAGCCACGCTACTCATGGGATCTGACACCTGTGACTTCTGGCTCTTCTCCAAAGTCAAAATGTCCATGGAAGGGTTTTACTTTTTTCAATGCTATTGTGAAAGGTGTGGTTTTCCTAGTTTTTCTCTCAGCATATTTGTTGTTTGTGTACAGGAATGCTATTGATTTTTGATCACTGAATTTGTATCCAGCTATGCTACTGAGTTTAGTTATCAGATCTAGCAGTCTTTTGGTGGAATTTTTGGGATCTTCTGTGTAGAGTGTCATGTTGCCTGCAAATAATGATAATTTAACTTCTTTCTTTCCTATCCTTATTCCTTTTATTTCTTTCTCCTGTCTAAGTGCTTGGGCTAATGTTTCCAGAACTATACTGAATAGGAGTGGTGATAATGGACATCTTTGTCTTGTTCCTGATTTTAGAGTAAAAGCCTTCGGTTCTTGTCCATTTAGTATAATGCTAGCTGTTGGTTTGTCATAGTTCACTTTTATCAGATTGAGATAAAGGCCATCTACTCCAATTTTCTATAGGGTTTTTTATCATGAATGGGTGCTGCACTTTGTCAAGTGGGTTTCTTTATTTATTGAAATGATCATGTGATTTTTGTCTTTGGCTCTGTTGATATGGTATATTACATTTATTGATTTGTATATGTTGAACCAGCCCTGAAATGAATCCTACTTGGGATGACTTCTACTTGGTCATAGTGTATAATTTTTCTCAATGATTTGCTGAATTCTGTTTGCTAGTATTTTATTGAGGATTTTTGCATCTAAGTTTATTAGAGAGATTGGCCTGTAGTTCTCTTTTTTGACTGGGTCCTTCCCCTATTTTGGCACCAAGGTAATGTTTGCTTCCAGGAATGATTTTTGGAGTATTGCTTCCCTTTCAATTTCATTAAGGAATTTGAGAAGTAGCAGCATTAGATCTCCTCTAAATTTCCTGTAGAAGTCAGTAGTGAAATTGTCAGGACCTGGGCTTTTCTTTGTTGCTAAGTGTTTAATTACATTTTCAATTTAATTGACTGATATTGGGTTACTTAGTATTTATGTATCCCCTGATTCAGTTTTGGCAATTCATTTGTATCTAGGAATCTGTCCATTTCTTCTGTTTTCCATCTTAGTAGAGTACAGATTCTTGGAGTAGGTATTGATGATCTTCTGGATTTCTGCAGAATCCATTGTGATTTCGTCCTTTTTATTCCTAATTGCTTGAATTTGAGTCTTTTCTTTCTTCTTTTTGATAAAGTTGGCTAAGGTTTTATCAATTTTATTTAATCTTTCAAAGAACCAACTCATCAATTCATTGATTCTTTGTATTCTTAGTCTCAATTGCATTAATTTCTGCTGTTATATTTATAATTTACTATCTTGTAGGATATTTGGGTTTGATTTGTTATTTTTCTAGAAGATCAAGGTTCAACATTAGGTTATTTATTTGAGCTTGTGCTGTTTTCTTGTGAGAATTCACTGCTATGAGTTTCCCTTTCATCACTGCTTTCATTGTGCCCCATAAGTTCTGGTATGTTGTATCAGCATTATCATTTAATCATAGATAAAATAATTAGGAATAATCTAACCAAGGAAGTAAAACATCTGTATATTGAAAATTACAGTATTCTGAAAAAGGAGATCAGAGAGGATATCATAAAATGGAAAGCTATCACTTATTCATGGGTAGGAAATATCACCATAGTGAAATGGCCATACTCTTAAAGTTGTTATACAGATTTAATGCAATCCCAATCACAGTATTATTAGCATACTCCACAGAACTAGAGAAAACTTTCCTAAAGTTCATTTGAAAGCAGAAGAGACCTAGAATAGCAAAAACAATTCTAGGCCACAAAGACAAAGCAGAGAGCATCACAATCCCTGACTTGAAATTATACTACAAAGCTACTGTGACAAAAACAGTATGGTACTGGCCAAAAAATGGAACCCAATAATCAATGGAAGAGATTAGAAGGTACAGAAACTCCAAACACACTTAGTCATCTTATCTTTGACAAGGGGAACATACATATTCACTGGAAGAAAGATAAACTCTTTAATAATTGGTGCTGGAAAAATTCACTTTCCACATTCCAAAGACTAAAACCAGACCCATGTCTCTCACCATGCACTAAACTAAAATCAAAATGGATCAATGATCTAAATAATAAAATGGAAACACTAAATCTTCTGGAAGAGGGAATAGGTAGAACTCTTGAAGACAGGTGTAGGCAAAATTTCACGAACAAAACATAGGAAATACAACAAAGAATTAACAACTGGATCTTATCCTATTAAAAAACTTTTGCACAGCTAAAGAAATCACCAATAGAGTGAAAACACAGCCCACACAATTGGAAAAATTTTAGCGAGTTGTCCTTCAGACAAGGAACTAACATTCTAGAATATATAAAGAATTGAAAAAAATCAGATAGCCTCAAATTTAAAGACCCAGTCCAAAAATGGGCATCTGAAATGAATACACACTTTTCAGAGGGAGAAATACAAATGGCAAATAAACATATGAAAAAATGTTTAACATCACTGGTCATTCAAAAGATACAAATTGAAACAATGCTGAGAGTTCATCTCACTGCAGAAAAAATGACCATTATTAAGAAATCAATCAATAACAAATGCTGAAGGGGCTGTGGGGAAAAAAGAACCCTTCTCCACTGTTGGTGGGAGTGTAGACTGGTGTGACCATTATGGAAATCAGTGTGATGATTCTTCAAAAACTAGGGTTGGAGGTCCCATTCAATCCTGTTATTTCCCTACTGGGTATCTTCCTAGAAGAATTAAAAACATCATACCACAGTAATATATGCACACCAATGTTTATAGGAGCTATTTGTAATACCCGAATCTTGGAAACAACCCAAATGCCCACAAACCAAAGAACAGAATACTACTCAGACATAAATAAGGATAAATGTCAGACATTTCTAGGTAAATGAATGAACCTTGAGACCATACTCATAAGTGAAACAATTGTTCACATGTGTAAATATCACATTGTCTCCCCAGTATGAGAAAATGGAAGAGTAAATAAGGACCAAAATGTAAAATAGATATGGTGAAATAGGAAGAAATTCTTAAAAAGAGGAACTAGGCATAGGGGAGAGGCAAAAGAAGGAAGGAAAAAGAAAAAAATGATAAAAGGAGGATAAAATGGAAACAAAACTTTATAAATAAGGAGGGGAAGAGAGGTTGAAGGGAGGGGAGGGGATTGGGGGGAAAAGAGGCATCAAGATACATCATGTACAGGTACAAATTCCCTACCATGTATATGATCATTATGTATATCTAAATTACAGCAAAAAACTTAATAAAAATAACACAACCATGAAAGATAAACATGCTGAATGGATTCAGGACGTCAAGGCAGCTATGGACACTCACGAAAGAGGACTTTCAGAGCTGTTTCAGAAAGCGGCATGAACAATGGGATGAGAATGTTTAAAGTGAAGAGGAGTATTGTGGGGGGATTCATGGCAATGCATCTTCGACTGTAATAAACTTTTGAAACATGAACTTTTGTCGTATGTTTTGATGATACCACATACCTTCCATTGGTTCTGTTTCTCCAGAGACAGATAGCAGTGCATGTCCTCTATATGTCCCAGACAGGGCTGTTCCTGGCTTTGGGGGCCAGGGGACTGGGACCAGCTGCGGGATTCTTGACTGGACTCAGGCTGAGGAAGATGCTGAGCTGGTCTGAGTTTAAAATCCAAGGCGCTTTCCTCAGCTGCTTTGCTCCCTTCCCCCACCAAGTCCCTGGCCTGTCCCCAGCTCCACAGCAACAGAATCCCCACACTCTCAGGAAGTGGCAGGTGGCAGCACTGCAGGGCAGGCAGGAGAGCAGCATCTGGGAGCTGCGCCTCTGAGGGGTAAGGCTGGGACCCATAGCACACTTTCCTGGAGATGACGAGTGCTGTGGTAGCAGCTGGGGCAGGCTGCGTGCCTTCCGCATACTAAGCACATGCTTGTGTGTAAGGAAGACATCCTGATTTCACGGAGGAGGCTTAGAGAGTCCAAGATTGTACCCAGGTCACACAGACAGATCCGGCTGCACGGTGTATGATCTGCCTGGTGAACCAGCTGGCCTCCCTGTCCTGTGGATTACAGCACACATCACTCTTCACACGGGGGTCTCCTCAAGTGGACAGTCTGGCCCGCAGCCGCAGCAACAGCATCTCACTAACAGTGCTTGGTGTGGGGCGAGTGTTCAATGAAGGTGCAAAGACACACACACACGTGTGCACGTGGAGCCCTGCACATGCACAGCTCCCCTCTATTCTGACCTGAGTCAGTTTAAAATATGCTCCATTTGCTTTGCTTCGGGTGTTTATGCATGCAGTTCTCTCCACCTGAGTTCTCCCCGCCTCCACCCAACCACCTCCTCCTCGTTTTGAGGTTGGCACCTCCTGCAAGACTTAACTTTTCAGCAGCTTACTCTGCCCCCATGTGGTTCTGGCACTCTCTGTGGGCTTTCACCAGGCAGGTACATCCATCCATCCATCCATCCATGCATCTATCCACCCATCCATCCATCCATCCATCCAAGCCCTTGCCACACTTTGGTGAGAGCTCTTCCTCTGACCAGGGCAGGACTGAGACCACCCAGCATCCGGCATAGAGCTGAGTGCTTGGTTAGGGTCAGAGACCACCTAAAGCCCCTACTGCAGAGAGTTGATGAGAGTAGAGGTGAATGCACTAGACAGGAGCCAAAAAGAAACTGAACTGGAGGCAGAGAGATGAGGGAGAGTGAACTTGGTCAGCCTCTCCCTGAGTGACAATCACAAGACCTCGTGGGGTCCCTGCAACCTCACCTGCACTGTCCTACAAGCTCTGGTCTGGGACCAGCACTACGAACAGATCCCCAAGACACTGCACGCCCCCGGTAGAGATGTGACACCGTGTTTACCCCACCTGGGTTCAGGCAGTGGGGACCTGTACGTGTTGGATCTGACCGGTTTCTGAAGTGTTTCCTGTGGAAGATTAACTGCAATCATCAGAATACGAAATCAATACGGTCTTGGCAAACGGCTTCTATAATTGAGTATATTACTTCCTAATTTCCTCTCCTTTTTCCCCTTTCATGTCCAATGAAGAGTCTGCTTTCCATTACTGAGCCTTCAGGAATAGAAAACGATGGTTGGATGATAGGTTCTCTTTAGTCATTTAGCGCACGTTTGAACTCTATGGCTCCTGAAATCGATCTTCATAATTTCCAACAACAGATATGTAAATAAGGGCTTGAGACTTTTTCCTTCTCTTAACAGCTTCCTCATTTTAAAAGTTCCTCCTTAACTGTTCTGGTGGGCGGAAGAATCAAAGAAGGGAAATCAGGCCTTAAATAGATTTTACAGGCACCAAAGCATGCATTTGGAGTCCGGTCAGCTGGAAGATCTTGTTTCAATAATATGCTCTTCGCATACAGCTGAAGACCATGTTTTGGAACCTGATTGCCCTTAGTGACTTCTTAAAGCTGACATAAGGCAGAAAATGTACATTTAATATGGGGAAGAAATTACGTCTCAAGATCTCCATTCCCTGAGACTCCACAGCAGTGCAGCTGGGAAGGACCCAGGGGCCAGCTGGAGGAGACACTTGTGGGGACAGGAATGAAGGCAACAGTGCAGTGTGCAGAAAATCCACCCCAACGGGGACCTGGGGCAAAGTCAGAGAAGAGGGAGGTGGCATGGAAAGCGCTACCCCACCATAGCATGGGGCTCCCTTGGGTTCTGCATTGCGACTCTGCTAATGACCTCCTATTTTTTTCAGGGTGCATGCCCAAGGCTCGGAGCCATCTTTGACTCCTCCTTTGACCAGCTCCCCATTAAATGGGCCCAAGTCCCACTGGCCACCTCTCTAGCTGCTCTGCTACCACTCCAGCTGGGCTGCACCCTAAGTGTTCATTGGTCACTGTGGTTTTTGAGGGGGTGACCCTCTCAGCATTGATGACAGAAGGTGATCAGGCCACAGCTGCCACCCCTGGAGGGCAGGTAGAAGGACCTCAGTCCCATGGACAGGACGCACAGCTGCACACCAGTGTGGCTCCACTGGCTGCTACAGTTGCCCTCTCACTGTCCTCTCTAGCCTGTGACATGGGGTACCACCTGGCTGAACACACCAAGTCCTCACTGGTAACCCCACACCTTGCCTCAAAGGTCCAGCCCAACCTTTGCACGGGGATGAGAGGACATGGTACACTATGCCATCTGTCATTTGAGACAGCTTCATTTTCATGGCTGTCCCCGTTCAGCCGCGAACCCACAGAATAGGCAGCTCTCTGCCCTGCTCTCTGCCAGCACAAAATCATCACCACCCATCCACCCCAGGGGACAGGAGCTGTGTCTTATTCATTGCCACTCCCGAAGTGCCTGGCACCCACGAGTCACCAGAAGCGACACTTCCAACTTTCCACCTAGTCATCAGAAATAAAAATATTTACGGGTGGTTTTTGTCTTGTTTATTTAAATGCATATCTGCAGTTTCAAGTACACATTTTTATTTCCTTTGCTGTCACTAAGTGGCTCATATTTTTGGCTAAGAATCTGCAGAAAAGTCGTGAGCTCCTGTGCATGGGGCAAGGAAAAGAGTGGGAGACAGTGGTGAGGAAGAGGTGACCTAACTCCTGGGATTAAAGCGCAGTGACAAAACCAGGCATTGTAACTGCTGGAGGCGCCAGTGGGCAGGGAGCGAGGGTGGCAGTTATGAGCAGGCCACTGAGAGCTGCCACGGGGAACTCCAGGTTGCTAAGTGGCCTTTCATTTCCACTACCAAGCCACAAAGGTGGCAGGGGTCAGACTGGAGCTGGCTCTGCACTCACACTGGGCCAAGCTGGGAGCTGGGAAGCCCTGGACAGGGACGCTCTGCTCCCCTCCCCGTACGATGCCGCCCTGATGCCCCGTGGCACCTGCATGCTTGGTCCTTGTGCCTATCGCCCAAGGTGGCCATGGCTCTCCACCTGGCCTGTGGCAGTGGAAATTCCTCCACCGCCCCGTGCTGCAGGCAGCAGAGGGTTATCTGCCACCGCTGGCTAGCCTCAAACCGAGGGGACCAAGTGTGGTCTGACCACATTACTGGTTCCCTGTTCATAGTCGTGTCATCAGGTTGCTGGCTGTGTGGCAAAGCGCTGGCCTCACCACAGCAGGGACTCAACGACGCCTGCAGTCTTAGCTGACCACAGGGCCTGCCCACTGTCTCGGAGCTGGTAGGAAAGAAGTGACTGCATGACAGACTGGCTCCTGCGTACTCTGATGCTACCACCCGCTGTGGTGCCTGCTCTGGATGGGTCCACTCCCTGATCAAGAAAAACTTCAAGAAACTGTGGTTCAGAAGCCCATCACTTATCACTTAGGTCAAGTCACACTCACTAGTAATGTGTGTACTGTAAGCAAAAAAATAAAAATAAAATAAAACAAAGCCATTTCACAGATTGCTCTTCAGTCAGTCTGAGGTATGGCCAGAATTTGGCACAAGTCTTCATAGATTTGCCTGTCTCCAAAGCTAAGTTCTATCGTGCCTATTTATCTTCTTTGGGTGACTTGCCTAACTGCGCACCAGGGCCCTGCTAGGTGGGCTCCAGACTGCCCAGTGTTTGGACCTCCACAGACTGTCCATGCTTCCTAACACCTCCCCACCTGCCCCCACCACCAGCTCAACAACTCAGCTGCAACAGACTTGCGCAACCCAGGCCACTGGCCTGAATTATCGCCTTCACCTGTCACCATTTCTGGAGTCCACACTGCTGGGTGGCCTGGACACCCATTACATTTTTTTGCATTAAAAAGTGTCTAGCACAGAGCCCAGCCCAGAATGGACACCTGGTTGGATTAGACACTTGCTGTCACTTGCCCTTGCTTCTGTCCTGCAGTGGGTGAATCAAAACTCAACAGCGGAGGCCTCCTGCTGGACTTGGAACTTTGCAACTTCTTATGTGAAAAGATGAAGTGCCTGGAAGACACACAGCCTGACTCACTGCTGTGAGGCACTGTTGAAGTTCTATCTTTAAATGTTTTCATCGAGGTAGGAAATGCATACAGTCAGATGTGTGACAGCATAGATCTTAATGTGTTCAGCTCAATGATTTTTCAGATGTGCACATATCTCTGGAACCATGCAGATCAAGATACAGAGAATTCCCCAGAACTTTTTTTTGTGCTTCCCCATGTAGAACACCCCCTCCCTCTCTGACCAAGATCACTGTCAACTAGTCTGATCCATCTTTCAGTCACATGAGTGGAATCACTCAGTGTTAATTCTTTCATGTCAGATTTTTTCACTAAACAATGCCTGCAAAACTTACATATGCTGTCACACATTGTGGTAGTTTATTGCTTTTTGTTCCTGAGGAATACTTTATTATATGAAATAGACCACAATTTGTTTACCTAGTCTCATATTGATGAGCATTTGGTTTCCAGTTTCCAATGTTTGTTGGGTGTTAATAAAACTGCTAGGAACATTCCTGGGTCTTTTTATGAGTATATATTTTCATTTCACTCGACCAAATATCTAGGGAAGGAATTCCTGGGTCAGAGGGTAGATGTACATTTAACCTTATTTGAAATACTTCCAAACTGTTCTTCAAATGGTTGGGAGCATTTTGGACTGCTGTGGGCATTTATGAGAGTTTGGGTTGCTTTGTACCATTGCCAGAACTGAGTATTAAATTCAAGAATTTTAGTTTAACCTTGTCAGTGGGTGTGTCGTGGTATCTCATTGTGGTTTTGATTTCTATTTCCCTATGACTAATAAGATCAAGCAAAGTTTCATGTGCTCATTAGCCATTCTTTTATGTTCTTTTATGAGGTATCTTTTCAAGTCTTTTACGCAATTTTTCTTAGATTGTGACTTTTCATTATTGCACTATAGGAGTTCTTCTTATGTTCTTTATGGAAATGTTTTGCCAGATACATGCACTGCAAATAATTTACCCAAGGTTGTTGCTTGCTTTAGCATGTTCTTATTGGCATCTTTTGCAGAACAACAGTTTTTATTCTTGGGGGGAAAAATATCCAGTATATCAATATTTAATTTAATGATTTGTGATGCTTTTGTCTAAGAAATCTTAGTTTATCTCAGCTTCCAAAGATACCTGACCATGTTTTCTTCTGTAGCTTTTCCTTTTACATTGATGTCTATGATCAACCTCCGATAAATTTCTGCATACCGTGTGTAAAATAAGTCATAGTTCACTTCATTTTCATTCACATAGCTAGTTGTTTCCTGCACTATTGAAAAATGACCCGTTTATCATTAAATTTCTTACCTATACCTGTCAAAAACACAGTGACACAAAAGTGCGTGGTTTAGTTTCCAGAGTTGATAGTGTTCTATTGATCTGTCCATCCTTAAAACAACACCATCCTGTCTGGATTATTGCTGCATTAGCACAAGCTTTGAAATCAAGTAGCACTAACCCTCAGTTGGTCTTCAGTTTCTTCTTGGGCCATTTTCTTTTCCGTATGAATTATCAAAACAGGGAGTGAATTTCTACAAACATTCCTACTAAGTTATTGATTAAGATGGTGTTGGATCTACAGGTTCATTGGAAGAGGACGAACATTGAATCAATGCTGAGTCTTTCCCTGCATGATAATGATACATGCTTCCACTGAGATTCAGTTCGTTTCAATTACGCCTTGCTTTGTAGTGTTCAATATATGGATCTTGGGTACTTTAGATTTTTATTGTTAAAAGTATTCTTAAGAATCTCATGTTTTTTAATTGTATTGTAAATTGAATTTTATCTTTCAATTGTTCACTGATTGCACACAAAACAAAATTTGCTTTGGATATTGTATTTATGTCCTGTAGCTCTGTTTTGATGAACTAGTTCTTTTAGTGTTTTGTTTAGTAAGTTCAGATTTTTCTGGGTGAAGAATTATTCCATCTGAAGATGAAGACAGTTTTATTCCTTCCTTTGCAATCTTTACATCTTTTCTTTTTTCTGCTTCATTTCACTTAAGTACAAAGTCAAGTGAAAGTGGTAAAACTAAATGTTCACCTCGTCCTTTATTTTCAGAAGGAAACTGTAATTTTTCACTATTAGATAACATGTCAGTTACAAATGTTTTGTAGATGTATGGTTCCAAAATTGAAGTTCTTTTCTATTTGCTACGACTTTTTATGATGAACTCATGGTGAATTTTGTCAGAATTTTTCCACATTATTGAATGTTTTTTTCTTTTGTTTTATTAATACTGTAAATTAATTAATTTTTTTTTTTTTTTTTTTTGGTGGCACCAGGGATCGAACTCACAAGCTCGCGCCTGCCAGACAGGCGTTTAAGCCACTGAGCAAATTCCCGGCCCTGGTTTTTTTGAGGCAGGGTCGCACTATGTAGCTCAGGCCAACCTTGTGCTCGCCTTGTAGCCCAAGCCAGCCTTGAACTCACAAAGCTCTACCTACCTCAGCCTCCTGAGTGCTGGGATTAAAGGCATGCGCCACCATGCCTGGCTTGTAAATTTCATTGACTGATATTTTGAATGTTACATCGATCTTGCATTTCTGGAAGAAACTTCTCTTGGTTATGCTGTATTTTCTTTTCCACTGTATTGCTGAAATCAGTATTTAATATTTGTTAGGTATTTTTACCCATGTTCATGAAAACTATTCATTTGTAATTTTTTCTTTATATGCTACTTAACTTTCGATGTCAGTTTTATGCTAGTTTTTTTTTTTATGTAAGACTTGTATTATTTTGTCCTTAAATGACTGATGTGATTCAACTTGTTCATAATTTCAGATGGGCATTGCTTATTTTTAATCCTCATGATATAGCTTACCTTTTAATTATAAGGTTCATACCATTTCAATTTAATGTAGTTATTGATATTGATACTACTGTTTATGGTTTTATCTCCTTTACTTTTGTTTTTAATGACTTCTTTAGAGTTAACGAAGGGGTTCCTTTTGTTTCATTCTACTTTCCCTATTATAATATATATTCTTTACATATAGCAAACTATCTTGAATTAACATTATGCCACTTTATATATAATGTAGGAATCATCATAGATTCCATTTACACAACTCGTACGTTATGCTCTCGTGGACTTCTAACTATGTCATAAACCTTAAACAATGTTGTCTACTCTTTTTTTTTTTTTTTTTTTTTTTTTTTTTTTTTTTTTTTTTTTTTTTTTTTTTTTTTTTTTTTTTTTTTTTTTTTTTTTTTTGGAGACAGGATATCACTGTGTAGTTCAGGCTGGTCTTGTGTTCCCTATGCAGCCCCGGCTGTGAACGGATAGTGACTCTCCTGCCTTAGCCTTCCAAGTGCTGGGATTACAGGCATGCACCACCAAGCCCAGCTATGCTTGCTTTCAACAATCAACTGAATTCTAAAAAGTTGAATTCTGAAAATATACATGTTTACAATTTCAGTGTTTTTCTTTTGTTTAGATCTGAATTTCTACCTAATTTTACTTTGATTGGCTTAGGCAATTTCTTTAGCATTGTTGGTAGTTCTGATTTGCTGTTGACAAATTCTACCAGCTTTCCTTTACCAGAAAGGCCTTTATTTTAACATACGTATTTGAATCAAGGCATTTGTTTTTCTTTCAGCAGCACTTTAAAGATATCTTTCCTCTGTCCTTTGGCTGTACAGTTTATAGTGAGAAGTCAGCCATCATTCTAACATTGCTTTCCTGTATCTAATCTATCTTGTCTGACTGCTTTCAAGATTTATTGTTTACCTTTGGTTTTTGGTAGTTTTATTATGATGTGCTCTTGTTATGTTTGTTTCCAATTCTGTATTATGCCAAAATCTTGTTGTGCTTTTCTGAATTTATGTACTGTTGTTTTGATAAAACATTTTTTAATTAAATTTTTTTGTCCCAGTCTATCTCTCATCTCCATCCGATATCACCATTGTACATATGTTAGAGTGCATGGCACTGTCCCATAGGTCACTGAGGTGGCTCAATATATGCATTTTCTCCTTTGTGCAACTTAGTTCAAATAATTTCTATTGGTCTGTTTTCAGGTTCCTGTATCCTATAAGGTCTATCATTAATCTCGTCCAAGTTTTAGTCCTTCTGGGATTTGCAGAAAATCCGTTAGATTCACCATACTCCTCTAACCTGCCAGGATTCAAACTATAAATTCTGAGTTCAGTGTGGAGGGCAGCAATTGAATCTTTGCTCAACTCTTGAAATCTTCCAGCTTAAAAATCCCTTGAGCTTTTTGATATCTTGCCCACCCCTGAATATTTCAGAATTTAGTTAAGGATCTGAGTAGTCCTCATATATATATTTTTAAGGTTCCTTTTCTATGGCTTCCTCTCTCTTCAGATGTTAAATTATAAACTTCATCTTCCGACTCTTCAGAACATTAATACTGAAGTTTCCATGAGGTAAACTCATCCTTAAACTAAGATGGGAAAGGCTTTCTAACTGAGTTAAAATTTAAAGATTGTAAAGAGAAAGATTACTATATTTGTGTGGTGGATTGATAACTGGTGGTCATCTTAACAACCAGCTGAACTGAATCAGCATGTCATTGAGTGTGGGTGACCCACCTGAGGATTGCTACCAACATAAAGAGGAGAACTGAAAAGGAAGAGGTGGCATTGTTGGTTCGCCCTGTTGTTGGTTCTCCTGCTGCCACTGGTTCTCCTGGAGGAGTTTGTTGAGCTTCTTTCCTAAGATTAACCTTTTTTTTTTTCAGCACCAGGGATCAAACTCACAGCCTCACGCCTGCCAAACAGGCACTTAAGTCACTGAGTCAAACTCCCAGCCCTTGAGCTTCTTTCCTGATATGAACTCGGCTGTTCTTATTGACAGAGGAGTGAGGGACCTTGTTGTCATTGAGAATGGCTACAGTTCACTTTGAGGGAGTTCTGGTCTTTACCCCTTCCTGGCTCCGGAGGAGAAGATGTGTGCTGTTCAACCTTCAAGAGAAGCTTATCATGCTGGCTTCCTAAACTCAGCTGTTATCACTGGAGGAGCTCGGGACCTCACTGTCATGGAAGATGGCTGTGGTACTTTTCAGGGGAGCTCTGGTCCTTATTTTAAGCATTGCTTCCTGTCTCCAGTGTAGAACAATCAACCGCCTGGCACAGATCTTTCACTCTGCTGGCACAGACTTTCTAGCTTGCACCACTGAACTTTGGGCCTTCCCAGCATAGATCCATGAAACAGAATTTCATGAGACATCATCATGGGCTCTCGGTCTTCAGTTGGACTTGTGCAGGACATCACTGTGAGATTCAGGCCCTCAACTGGATTTTTTGGTCTTTAGTGTATGAAGAGATTTCCTGCACTTTTTATGTTTAACTCTTTGGGTGACTATTATAAAATAATACTATAAATTATGTGTCCTATATAAAACTATTTTCCTTGCAAACTCTGGCTATAACAATTTGGGTACATTAAAAATTTACAGAATAAGCCAGTATGATTGCACCTACTGTAATCTCAGCACTCTGGGAGGTTAAGGCAGGACTTGGATTTCAAGTACAGACTGGACAATTTAGCAACTTAGCAAAACCCTGTCTCCAGATAAATTTTTTAAAAGGAGGTAGCTCATCATGAGGGCTCTGGGTTCAATTTCCAGTATCAGAGAAAAATTACAGAATATTTTTGCATGGCAAGGAACACCATGAATAAACTCAAAACATAAGCAGAAAATGGAGAGAAAACTGTTGCATTATGACAAAAAAGCACTGTCCTTAATGCAGGTAGTACTTTCTTTTTTGTGGTAGGAGGAATTGAACCTAGACCCTTATGCATGATAGGCAATCCTTCTTCCACTGAGTAGAAAGTACTCATAAAAATGAATGGACAAGACACCGAGGGTGTGGGTCAGTAGTAGAGACCTTGCTCAACAAGCATGAGGTCCTTGGTTTGATCCCCAGTATGGAAAAAAATGATGGACAAAGTACCAAAAACCTATGAAGAAAAAGGAAAGTGATGTAAGCAAACAATATATGAAAAATATATTGTGAAGTGGTCCTCACATAAATGAAAAACTTCTTAACATTACATATATTTACTGAAACATGGAGATACCACTTCTCATCCATCAAACTGGCAAAAATCAAAAAGCATGGAAACAGGTTCTGTTGACAAGACTGTGAGGAAACACATTGTTGATACCAGCCCTTTCCTCTCTCTGGAGTTTCAGGAATTTAATGCCTATCTCTTATGAACAATGGGAACATGTTCTGTGTTACAGGACTTTCAACCACCAGTCAGTGAGGAGGGAACCTGAGTTTTACAAACTGGTACAACTCTCTGAAGGGAATTTGGTAATGGCTAGCAAAACTACAAACGAGCTTACCTTTGGATCTGGCAATTTCCTTTCTAGAAACCTGAATCAAAGATACAATTCCAATAATACTAATATATACGTATATATATATATATATATATATATATATGATTATTTATTGTAATATTACTTGAAATTACAAGTAATTGAAGGAAGGATTAAATGCACAATTAAATACTAAGCAAAAGAGCCTGAATAAGCTAAGGCATACCTAAAAGATAGATTATCCTTTTTTTTTTTTTTTGGATATTCAACAGGTTTTTTTTTTTATTTTAAAGAGAATAAAACCAAGCAGAAAGAAACAGAATAAAGCAAATCAAAACAAAACAATGAGCAATACAGGACTTCAAAACAAGATAATAGGAAATCAACAATGGCTACCATAAAACCTCTTGTTACAAGATAGATTATTCATTGTTCAGTTATAAAAATAAACGAGCTAGGTTTCTATGAACTGATATGGATTGATTTTCAGGATGTGCAGGTAAGTGAGAAAAAAAGGGCAGCAGAGTATCTATAGTGTGCTGGAAAAATATCAACCATGTGCTCCCTCAAGTAAGAAAGAAGGTATTATAAGGAGTTATCCAAGTATCTGCTTGTTTGTAAGAAAGAAACACAGGAAAGATAAACCGGAAACTAAGACTTGCCACTTATAACAACTGTGTAGAGGAAAAAGGAAGAGACAGAAATCGAGTGATTAATATGAAAAAGGAGTGGTAGCTCTCTAAATGTCTCTTGTCTGCATAGCCCCTGGTCTTAGAAACTTAGCAAAAAAATGAAGAAAGAAAATCACTTAGGATATAGTAGAACCCAAATGAATAGCAACACACAAACCTTGTGTTATAAATGAATAACACAATCAAATTGAAGGGTAGAAGAACAACTGATTGAAGAACTTTGGAAGTCTTGCTTGGACTAGCTATTGCAATGCTGAAGTCATACCAGAAAATGCTGTATTCTAGTTAGTAAATGTGTCCCTTACCAGGGTAGGAGGGAGTGATTCTGAAACTACTTAAAGTGTATACTGGGAATGAGCAAATAAAAAAGACATAAGAGACCATGAGAGCTAGGTTTCTACCTTCTCAGAAAAAGTAGTTAAAAATAGAAAATAGAAAAGGTTAGAGTAAAAGATGTTGTTTGTATTGGAATCAGAGCTATTAGTGAAAAAATATATATGCATGGATATATATTTTTCTTCTTTAGCTTGAAACAGGTCTATAAGTGATGACAACATTGTGCTGTGCCAGGACATCTAAATACCCAATGAAAGATACCCAGACTCCTTAGAGAAATGACTAATTACAGGGCTGGTGGGAAACCATGTGATAACCAGAAGAAAATGCTCAAAGAGTTAGGGCATATCAAAGAGACAAAAGAAACAGTCTGAAGGCACTCTTGATGACAAAGCTTAGAAAAAACTGAGCACGAAAATAAATAATTGATAGTATTAGACTTAATTCAAAAGCATAAAACAAATATCTATGAATCTACTGTTGTGCCAATAACAAGTAATTGAATAAATATCTGGGGGAGGCGGGTAGCTCAGGGATAGAGCATACACCTAGCATGCGTGAGGCCCTGGGTTTGAGCCCCAACACCACAAAAAGCAATTGGTTACTCAGATTATCATATATAAACATGCAAAATTGATCTAAACCTATGAATGTTAACTGTTTTGTTCCTAGAACTAATAGAATTAGTAATACAATCATTTTAGCTATCTTAAGTATATATGTACTTTTGAAGATAACTATGTAAAATAACAACCTTAGTTATGTTCCTACCACCTTATTTTGCAAACCTATATTGTTATTGTTTTGGGCTCTTTGTTACTGTTATTTATTTGTCTCTTTTGCTTCTTGTCTTTCTTGTAATTTGTTTTGTTTTGCTTTGTTTTTCCTCTAATACAGGAAGGATAGATGTACATATATAGGCTTATACATGCCTAGAACTTCTCCTAAAGAGTTTACAAGAATTGATTTTATTACACGTGATGGTATGAACAGCTACTTTGAAGCAAACAAGACATTATGATAGCCATTGCTGATTTCCTATCATCTTGTTGTGAAGTCCAATAATGCTTTTATTCTTTGTTTTGATTTGTTTTAGTCTGTTTTGTATTATTTGATTTCAATATGTGTGAAGGTATGGACAGCTATTTTGAAGGGAACAAGAGATATTATGGGAGCCATTGTTGATTTCCTATTGTCTGGCTTTGAAGGCCTGTAATGTTTAATTCTTCTGTTTTGATTGGTTTTACGCTATTTGTTTTGTTTGAATATATTGTGTGTGAAGACATGAACAACTATTTAGAAGAAAACAAAAGACATTTTGTAGCACTGTTGATTTCCTGTTGTCTTGTTTTGAAATCCTGTGCTGCTTGCATTGTTTTGTTCTGATCTGCTTTGTTCTGTTTTGTTTTGTTTTACTTTATTCTCTTTAAAATAAAAAAATAAAGCAATTGAGAGAGAAGGGAGAGCTCTTGCTTTCAATTAATAAATGTGGGGCCAGGAATTTAGTTCAGCGGCACAAGTGCTTGCCTGGCAAGTGAAAGGTTATGAGTTTGATCCCTAGTACAAAAAAAAAAAAAAAAGAAGAAGAAGAAGAAGAATAGTCAACTAATAAATGTGGCAGGAACAAGGGAAATAGACAATTCCCATTAGGCAAGCACCACAGTGTTTATTGTTTCCAGGAAGATTCACTGATAGATGCAAAAAATAGTGGGTGACTGTTTCAGGAAAGACATCTGCATAGTCAAATATCACTTCCACTGTGCCCTTGGCGAATATGATACCATGAAGAAAGCACTGCTGTTCCTGACCATCAGGTCCCTCTCTCTAATGAGAAGGTTTGACTGGATGACCCCAAGGTCACTGGCAGCTTTCACACTCCTGCGGAAATGGCTGGACCTCTCACGTAATTATCAGAAGTGTAGGTACTTTTCCTCTTCCTTACCTTTACTTCTTCCTTCCTTCCCTTTCTATTCCCTTCTCATGGAGGATTGCTTTAGAAGAGAATATAGGACTCTGTGAGCAAAAGATGAAGAAAGTTGGAAATGATGAGAAAAGAGGAAATGTAACTCCAACATTAACTGGTGTCTGGGTTACCGGGGGTGGACAGGGAGTAAGAGAGGTAAAGACAATGCTCAGCAGCAATACCTCTCCGTCAGCCACCGTGGAGGGAGGAGAGCCAAGCCGATTAGCTGGAACTGCCCTCCTTCGGACACCATCCAAGACCACCATTTAAACTTTGAGCCAGATGTTCAAATTGCTAAGCAGCATCTTTTATTTCAAGATATGCCAAAATAATGCAGGTCGACATGAGCCAGTATTTGGCTAGCTGAGCAAAATCTAGGCAAAAAATACAAACTAAAATACGGAAGTGGTCTGTATTTTCTCCTCTAACCCTGTAGGTTTTGTCTTCAATTAGAATGCATTTCATTTCACCTTGGAAAAAACTAGATGTGGACTAATCTCAAAGCAGGAGAATTGCTTAAAAGTTTTTGTGGTCTTCTTAGTTTAGCCGTAGAAAACTGTTTTTGCTTAATGAATACTGAATTGCACTGACCATAAAAATGGGAACATTAGCGGTAATAAGACAATTGACACACATGCAAGAGTTGTAGTTTTTCAAACATTTTTTTACACATTTTGTTTTATTCTATCTATGCAACAAGTTCATATTGTACTCACTTTTATTATCCCAAATTATAGAAGTGGAAGCCGAAGCTCAGAAGTGGCAAGACCTCACTGAATCTGAAACCTTGGCTTTGACCCACGTGCATGCGACTAATGCTTATATTCAGAAAATGTGGGATGGTTTTCTCCAAATTAGAAAATAGGCACCCATGACAAAATAACTCCTCTGTCAGAGAACAACTGTAAGTAGAAAATATTTCTATTTAGCAAATTCCAGAGAGCATCTAAGACTATGCAGGAAATAGAATTAAAAGTCGATATTTTATGATGGACCTATTTTCTAATATTAGGAACATAAAAATATGAAACATGACAGATCCCCAAATCCTGCAGATAAAAAAGAAAGCTGCAGAAATACAGTGTTAGGAAATATGTGTGGGGAAATGTAACCCCTGATAGAGTGCTGGGGAAGGACAATTTGGTTCCACATTTGCAGAATAGTTAGGCAATATGGAAAGTCTAAAAACTACCCCTTTACATTTTGTTTGACTAATACGTGTATCCTTGCTAAAACTGCTGACTGTTTTTGGTTTGGGATGCTCTATTAGTTATCTATGGCTGCGCAATGAATCATTGTATCTCCAAATTTATCTTCTTAAAAAGACTCTAGTTATCTCACACAGTCTCTGGGGCTATGAATCCAGGCATGTCTTGGTTGGGTGCTTCTGGTTCAAGATTTCTCATGAGACCACACCCTAGGTGTTGATTATACCAATCCCTATCATCTCTGGAGAGTCAGTTAGGGCTGCAGAAGCACGTCCAAGCTCATTCATAAAACTTTTGGTAAGAAGTTTCAGCTCCTTGCTACATAGTGTACTTATGACATGGCTCCTCCCAGAAGGAATTATGAAAGATGGGAAGAGAGGAAAGATAAAGGAGAAAGGGAGGGGACTGGATAGAGGAGAAAAGGGGGAACACTAGGTACCAGCCAGAAGAGGGTCATTTATAGCCCAATCTCAGGAGAGAGATTGCACCACTTCTGAAGTAGTCTATTTGCTACACAGACCACCCTTGGTATGACCGAGGGACTGTGTACAGGTGTAACTACCAGGATCACATCCTGGATTCCAGCTATTACAACCCACGCTCAGGCTCCCAATGATTACTATTCTTCTGAAAACACACTAATACTTTTCCATAAAGGTTTTATCCCATAGTACAGCATTGGCTCGAAATCTTGCATCTCATCATCCACATCCAGTCTAGATGTAGGTAAGGCTCCCCAGGTGCCATCCTTATGCATTCCTCTTGCTTTGAACATTAACTAAAGGACCAAGTTATCTGTCACCCACATACCCAGTACTCAACAGTGGGACAAGATGCGATAAATACCATAAAAATTCCTATTCAAGAAGGAGTAAAATTGGAAGACCACAGGGGTTGCTGATCCCTAGCAACTTTGAAGTCCAAGTGGGCTGCTGCAGGAAGTTCCTTCATCAGGACACAGTCTGGTCAGCACCAGGTGTAGTGATTCCTCCTGGCTCTTGAGCCCGCCCTCTTAGCTCATGGATTTTCCCTCTGAGGTCTCCTTCCTCTTTCATGAAAGGTGGTATGAATTTGCAGCTGGGTGTTTTTCTGTCTTTTTCTGGTTGTTGAAGGTTGGTGGTTCAAAGGTTTTATTTGTTTTGTATTATCTCAGCACCTTGTAGCACAAACTGAAAGATATTGGCCTGACATAATTCTCTTAAAAACTTGGTGTACCTCCTATAAATCTTCTGGAGGCTCAATTAGACAAGAACCACACCCACAAATCTCTTTGACCTTAAGCCCTTGGCATGTTGAGAAGGCTTAAGGACAATGTCCTTTATCTTCATAGAAATTGTGCAGCTTGATTGAGAGGGTCTGTGATCCATACCCTTAATCTCTTCAAAGGGCCTTTTGCCTGACCCAAGACCCAGTGTTGACATTTCTCTGGTTCTTAAATGGTTTTACAGTTATATCTTGGGTTTTATCTTTAGACCATGATTTCAGAGTATGCCCTACATTATATTTTTGTCTTGAAGCAATTTAGTTCTTTTAATTTTAGCATTCCTCTTTGCTATGGTTGAGTCGTACTTTCCAAAAAGATACATTAAAATATTAACCTCCAGTACTTCTGCATATGACCTTCTTTGAAAATAGGGTCTTTGTGTACATAATCAAGTTAGGATGAGGTAATTAGAGGGAGCCTTGAACCAAAATGACTGCTGCTTTTATAAGAGACACGATGAGCTCAAAGGCACAGAGGAACTGCAATGAAATACTGCAAAAGGGCAGCAATCTGCAAGCCAGGGAGAGGCCTCAGGGAAACCAACCCTGCTGTCACTTTGATCTTGGACTTTCAGCCCCCAGAAGTAGGAGAAAACAATTTCTGTCGTTTGTGGCACTCAGTCTGTGGTGTTTTGTTATGCTATCTTGAGCTAATAATATAGCAAACTTGTGAAAGAGATGTGAAAATATCTTGCTATTCCTAACATGTATCTATTAATCTTCTTTTAAAACTTTTAAAAAATCATTTTATATACATAATATACATATATTTATATATATTATGTATATAATATATACATACATGGACATAATACAGTAATTAGATTTGTTTCTATGCAAAATGTGTATGCTCATATTTGTGTCTAGTCTAATCTGACAGTCTGTACTTTTGCTAGGAGGGCTGAAGCCACCTTCATTTCATATCGCAACCCATTTTAAATCTAATCTCCTACTTCCAGGGTGGGAGATGGAGGGCTTTACACTTTTCCAGGATAGAAATGCACCAGAAGTTGCCTCTCCATGGTTCTCTGTGGACTGAATTAAAAGGCCCCATGTGACGAAAGGTCATTTTCGAGGAATTACAAGATCAGTGCCACTTGAGATCAAAGCACTCTTCTTGTGGAGCTGGAGAAAGGAGTCTTGAACTGAGCCAAGTTAAAGACAAAGGCGGCATCACAATTACTGGACACAGAGTTACAGGAGCAATCTTGGTTCTCAAACCAAACAGTGATGTGTTCTTTGCTCTGCCTCTAATACACGAACTTCTGATTGCTTATGCATCTTCTTTGCTTTGCTTCCTGCAGATTTGGAAAGCAAGCATCTTGTGTTCAGTCTTCAAGTTAACTTTCAATTTAATGAAATATATATTATAACCCACATTTCTCTGATCATTAAAGTCAGAAGAAAAGATATTTTCCTTGCCCTGCAATTAAAGTAAGAAATTCAGCATATTTTTACTTCACTTTTCATCTTACCTTAAAAAAATAGTATAGGTCCAATCTATTATAGAAACAGTTAGACAACTTCTTAAAAATTCGTATTTGTTCCAGAAAATAGTCTTAGCTTTTCTATCTAATTTTATAATTCTTTTTAAAAGCATATGTATCTTGGCTTCACAAGGACCACCAATCCTTTTTTAATCTGATTTCCTTATTTTTGACTTATTAATCTTAATTATTTAAATGTCTTCTGTAGCAGGTGTTTAAATAATTTTTCAGAAAAGTGAAATTGCTTCTGATTCTGCAAATGTTTTCATTATCTATTGTTATGAATTGAATTTGACATAGAATAGTATGAGTAAACTGCGAAATTTCCTCTTTAGAAAAGCATTAGTCCATGTGGAGGTAGTGAACCAAAACTAAAACTATCCTCCTTGGCTGAACTATTATTTTGTTTGCTTGCTTGATATTTTCTTTATTCTAATATTTTAGGCTATGTAGAGGTACGGACTTTTTTTCATTAATATGTGAATTTTTATACTCTCAAGAAAATATTTTTCTATTATGTTTGCAATTATTATTTCTGACATTTTCAGAAATATTTGGTATTTATAGGTTTTATTTCTACCATTTTATTTCTGTTTATTTTCTTCTCTTGCAATTTCATCTTTATCTTTTTCTTTTACAGTCTTGGAAGGGTCACCCACAAACTTCATTTCCTGTTGTTTGTTCTACTCTCTAGAGCATGGAAAGAACTTTTGCCTGGGCTTATATCCCCTCCAATGACTGCCTGCATGTTTGACAAGGCCCGCATAGACAGGTGACTCCACCCACCTGAACGCGCTCTAGTGGTCTGGTAGAGCCTCAGCTCTGCTCCAACCCTGGGTGATGAACTGATTTGTGCAACCCCTGGCTCAGCTTCTAGCAGTTTCTCACCAGTGTGATTGAGTTTCACAGAGAAGTGTCTTAACTTATTATTTCCAAGGTCTTCTGCCTGTAGAACATTTCCTAAAAGAATACTTGTCCCCATGTGCCTTGCACTCTCCTCTTCGTACTCTTTTTGTGTTTTACTGGAAGACACAACTGTGCAATTGATACGAGAAGAGACTAACAGTTGATGGGCATTTGGGTTGTTTCCAAGATTTAGCTATTACAAAGCATGCTGCTATAAACATAGGTGCACATATTTCACTGCGGTATGATGTGGAAATCTTCTGGGAAGATACCCAGAAGGGGAATAGCTGGGTCAAATGGGACCTCTAATCCTAGTTTATTGAGGAATCTGCACACTGACTTCCCCAGTGGTTGCACCAGCCTGCATTCCCACCAACAATGGAGAAGGGTTCCTTTTTCCCCACAGCCCCTTCAGCATTTGTTATTGGTTGATTTCTTGATCTTGGTCATTCTTTCTGGAGTGAGACGGAATCTCAGTATTGTTTTAATTTGCAACTCTTGGATGACCAATGATGTTGAACATTATTTCACATATTTATTTGCCATTTGTATTTCTTCATCTGAGAAGTGTGTATTCATCTCAGACACCCATTTTTAGACCAAACTGAGTAGGAAAATTGCAGAACAAAGCATATGCCAGGTAATATTTGAAGTCACATAGACTAAAAAAAAAAGAGAGAAAGAAAGAAAAAGCCCATTAGAAGTGGATGGGAGAACAAATTCATGTTTTCTGGGAAAGCATTGCTTATGATATACAATTTGGTAAGGAGAAATTCCTTGAGGTCTTAGGTCAATTAACTGGTGATGAGTAGCATAGTGATGTGCACCTAGAATACAAATAATTAGTTTCTAGCTGGGCATGGTGGTGCATGCCTTTAATCCCAGCACTCGGGAGGGTGAGGTAGGAGGAGCATTGCGAGTTCGAGGCTGGCTTGGGCTACAATGCGAGCGCAAGGCTGGCCTGAGCTACATAATGCGATGCTGTCTTGAAAAACTAGGATTGGGAGTTTGGCTCAGTGGCTTAAGTGCCTGCTTGGCTGGTGCGAAGTTGTGAGTTCGATCTCCAGGGACACGCACACACAAAAATTAGTTTGTAGCATTTCCACAAAAGTATTTTTTATAGATTTGTCTTTACATGAAATTTACATATCTGATTTCGTATTTTGCCTGCCCTTCCCCTTGCGTTTTCAATATATTAGTCAATAAAAACAGCTATATTAAATATTCTCTTTGAGATTCCCAAAAATAAAAGAAAAAAGAAAGAAAGAAAAGAGACTAATAGGATGGAGAGAGCGGTAGGGGCCCAACTGCAGCCTGGATTCTTGTTTTGGTAGTGCCGGGCCCTGAGCAAGATAAGAAGTGAAGTGAGTGAAATTTATCTTGAGGTCTTGGTGGCTGTTTATGTTGGATCAGAAGGGGAAACACATGTTCCTGGAGTGGGGATGGTCTCTCCTCAAGCCAATCGCAGTGCCACTGTCCTGAGTAGATGTTCCCTCTAGCGTCCCAACAATGCTAATGCAAAACCTTCAGTTTTTGCAGAGATTCAGTTATTTTCACAGGAAATTAGGTGCATTTCAGCTTAACCCAATGTTAGTCTTTGCATATGCTGGATGCGCTTTTTTCCACCAGAGAATAATGCATTTGTTATAGATCCAGAACAAAGCTATTTCAATTCTAATGAAGATTTAAAAAAAAGAAATCACTCCACTCGTCACTTCCCATGGCAGCGAAATGATGACGCTTGTGGGTGGAATTCCAAAAGATGACATAAAGTGGGTCACACAGGAACATGCTGGCTGCCAAAACAAGCAGGGCTGTCCTGCAGCATGGCCTAAAGGGACGCTGGCCATGTATAGAAGCTCATAATTAAACTGACTCATGCGCTACTAAATTTAGCACATAGTTCATCAGCAAGGATAAGCCCAAAACACATGTCGAAAGGGAAAAAATATAACACAATGTGTTTTTACTTTATGATAAATTCTGACCACCAGGCCAGAAGAACCCTTTCATGAAAATTGAGTGCCTTCAACAGAAAGGTGAGGTTACCAACCGTGTTCGTGTTCAATGCCAGGAAACAGAGGGGAAAGAAGAGTGAGGAGCATCAATATTTTGGCTTCACCAGAAAATGTCATGAGAGAGAAATACAGGGAATTTGGTGTTTTGAAAAACTTTCCTTCTCATAGAAAAGTATTGCGAACACATATACTCTACCTGTCCCATCTGTCATTGGCTGTACATATGCTTCTTTTCAGTATTTGTTTTGTGTGTGTGTGTGTGTCAATGCTTGATTCTAGTTTATTCTATATACATGTTCTTATGGTACAGAGATCATTCATTTTCTTGCTTTTCCCATTGAATGTTGTATTATAAGCAATTCTCAATATTTTATATATTCTTTCTTAACAGATATACAACTTCCATCAAGTGAGTTTATAATAATGCACTCAACCACTGTCAAATAACTGTTGCAGTTGAATATTAATTACCAAGTGTAAATGTCACGTATCTGCCAATGGGTATTTATTAGACAGTATCTATCAAGTGCTGTGCTAAATACTTGCTGTAAGTTATTCAATAGTCTCCATCATTCTAGGATGCAGACACTGTAATTACCCAGAATCTAAGCTCTGAAAGATTTCCTAACCTGCTCAAGGTCACACAGGCAGAACACAGTCCGCTCAGGTTTCGTCTTGGGGACACCACGAGGGAAGAGATGACACCAAGGGCTGTGGACAAACACAGGGCAGGGTCTGTGGAGTCGGTAACTTTCCTCAGCAAGTAGTAATCATCACCTTCCCTGTTTGGCCAATGGGGCACTAAGGCACAGGGAAGTTAAGAGACTTAAACATGAACTGACTCAAGTTAGCCCACTCTATGGCCCTTTTCTCACACAGCACTGTCTACTGGGCTAAGTTTGCACCTCTCCTGCTATTCACCTTTAGATGACCTAGGTAAAAAGATAAACGGTTAGTTCATACGCAGGGGTTCCCAAGGCATAGCCCTCTCTTGCCTTTTGCTTCCCTCGCATCCTGGAGTTGTAAATTATAGACCCAAATAATTTATATTCTAATTCACTAACCGTTAAAAACTCAAGTAGCTGTTGAAGGGCAAGAGAGAAAGTCTCAGAAGGTTGGGGTGGGATGAAAAGAGAATTAAGATGAGCCAGCTCCCCACAATGAATGTAATCATTATGTACAACAAGCACAGACTCATAAAAATAAACATTAAAAATAATGTTGAGAAACACCACACCAAAAGAAGAAGCGCTTTCCAGGCATTTTAAGACAGTGCTTTTGAGAATATCAGGAGCTGAATTAATAATTGCCCTTCATATAGACAAGCAAGGCAGACAGGAGGTCATTCACAAGCCAGTTACCTGGACATCTGAATGACTGTCTAACAGCTTATTTGGAATCTGAGCTTTGGAAGGTGTAGTTTTTGTTTCCAGTTTATTTAACAAAAGACATACAGAAATTTCATGGTTCATCAAAAAATATGTTTTGGTCATTCTGGGGGTTGTCACTGTGAGACCCAGAGGCTGTGAAGTTGGTCCCATCTTGGGAAGTTTTTGCAGTCAGTGTCCTTCTACCTGTGGTTGTGAACTTCGTGTGCTATAGCAGGAATCCCTCCCCCCTCCCCTGTGAGTCCCATGACAGGCGTGGCCACACAGGTGGCCCTGGGAGCTCACCCAGGATACACACTATATGGACTCCTTAAAAATAGAAATATAGCTAAAGGTTTCCACCTCCTCATAACTTGTGTTTTACAAGAAGGTCAAAATGACTCTATATTTAAATAAAATTTAAATTAAATACAAATGCATTTCATTAGTCACCAGGGAAATACAAATGAAACTCACAATGAGGCAGCACTAGATAGTCTAAATGACTAAAATTAAATCTACTGGCATCAAATATTGCCAAGGATATGGAGAAACAAGAATTTTCGTACTTGCTGTGGGAAGTGTGAAATGGTAAAGAACTTCAGAAAAAGTTCCCAGTTTCTCATAAAACTAAAGAAACACATTGCATGCAATTCCACACTTACTATTTGCCCAAGAGAAATAAAAACAAATGCTCACAAAAAGTTATGTCAGAATATGCATAGCCATTGTGCTCATTGGAGTGAAAAGCTGGAAACATCCTAGGTGTCTCTTCATCATGAGAGAAGGAAAACAAATCCCATAAAATAAAATATTACTCGGCCATAAAAAGGAACAAACTAATATATGCGACACCATGACTGACTCTCAAAATGCATCATGCTAAGTTATTGAGCCGGCTACACAAAAGAGCAGATTGCACGTCCTGCTTATATGCAATTCTAGAAGAGAAAAGTCTAATTTATAGGAGAGCGAGTTAAGGGACTGATGCGTGGACACACAGTGGTGTGCTGTATAATGACATTTCAGCCAGCGATGGGCTGCCTATATAATGGTGGTGCCATAAGATTATTATGGAGCTGACAAAGTTCTATCATCCAGTGACATCATAGCCATCATAAGGTCGTAGCGCAATACATCACTCACAGGTTTGTGGTGACGTTGGTGTAAATAAATGCACTCCCTGTTTTGTAAAAGGGTAACATATACAAATATGTGAAATGTGTAACAATGGGCAATGGTAACAGGTGGCTATGTTACTGGCTTATGCGTTTACTCTAGTATACTTTTATCATTAGTTTAGGGCGCACTCTAAAAACAAGTTATAAAGTTTACTTGTACGTGGTACGTTCTGCCAGCAGAAGCTTCAGACGCCTCCAGCTTCTGCATTTCTACACCATCCGGGTTCATGGAACTTCACTCTGAAATGTTCACATGATGACAAACTGCCTGATGACTCATTTCCCAGAATGCATCCTCGTCCTTAAGTGACACATGGCTGCGTGCATGCAGCAGTGATACTGCAGGAACAGTAATGTGTTTTTGCATGAGAGATGAATTCATGAACACTCACTATCTTTTCAACTTTGCTGAATGTCTGAAAATGTTCACAATACAATATGGAAATTGCACATTGACATTCAGGGCAGAATCCTGATTTTCCTCAACACCTGCCACCACTTGGTGGTCCTTATGCTGATGAGAGCTGGAGGGTGACAGTGGTGAGTTCCCCTAAGGGGACAAGGAGAGGCACCAGGACAAGGCCAGGACAAGCCACGGCAGAGGGGTACTGTTTGCAAAGCTGATGGCTCTCAGAGCCACTTCCTTCCAGAGCTCACTTCCTGCCAAGATGCACCTGCTTCACCTGTTCTCAGGAGCCTTTTCAAAACCATAACTGATTCCCCACAAAGTCCAAGTGGGGACTGGCTTCTCAGTGTCCCCCAAACAGGCTCCCCATTGGAGGGACTTCAGAGCAGCAGGACGCTCTCAGCCCATCTTTCCTAGGGTGCTTCCCCGGCCTTGTCACTATGACTGATGTCCTGCTGGAGTGTAAGCTCTAAGGAAGCCAAGAGCCCAGTCACCACTGTGTCACCAGGGTGCAGAGCGGTGACCAGAACACAGGCAGTGCTGAAAGCGTGTTGATGACAAAGCCTTTCCTTAACGTAAGAACCAGAGTAAGCGAAGTGTGGGGATTTAAGTGGATAAGCACAGACAGACTGAATGAGTAAAACCTGGATGTGTGGGAGAGAGATACGCACTGTTTTGGAAGTTAATAAGCGAGACAAAAATAAATGGGCTAGAACTTTCCAAATATTTACAATTGGAATACTGCCTTTGGCACATCTCAAATCTATCCTGGAAAATTTGCTAGGAATATAGATTTGCATATGGCGAGAGCATGTCATGCTTTCAAAATGATGGAAACAAGCCCTGCTCTGCTATCTGGAAAAGAAATGAAAGGGCAGATGATTTGTGGCCAGTGGGGGAAGAAGTTTCCTGAAAGGATGAAACTGATTCTGTTGGGAAATTGTACTATTCTTTCAACTCCTTGTATGTTGGAAAATTTTCAAACTAATAAGTTGGAGGGAAATCTATCAGTACCATAAAATTCCCACTCAGGGCTAGAAATATTAAAAAGATATAATGGTTTTCTGCAGTGTGTGAAGACAAATTGGGACATAAAAACTAAAAGAAACTTGAAGAAATAGTCATGGGATGGGAGAGATCATGTTTTCAAGCTTTAAGATAAACTATGATTTGAATAAACAGAAAACTGAGCAGTAATAAAAAGAAAAAGAAAAAAATGGAGACTACAATTTCTAAATTTCACTTCATCCCGGTGGTTATGAAAAGTCCCATACCACCACTTACTGTGTTTTCCATGATTTAATCAGGATTGTGAGATTGTATTTTTTAGTGAATTGTTGCTTTGGAAATTAATTCAATACCTATGGATTGTGGAGTCCAATAAATCCGCTTCCAAAGAAAAATAATAGTTTAAAAAGAACACAATAGAAAAAGCAAAGTAAGCGCCAAGACTAGAATAAAATAGAAACTATGTTTTTTGTGCATAAAACAATGAAATAGAAAAAATGGTACAACAGAAAGAATCAACAAAAGGAACAGTTGGTTGTTTGGAAAAAATGAAAATAAAAGAGACAAACATCTGGTGAGACTAAGCATCATCAACAATATCCTTCTTTAAAGACGCAAAAGATAATTTTATGGACAAAGGACACAAAGCCACAGATCTGCAGAAGTTAAAAAAGAGAGGACATGAAACAAACCAAAAAATTAAAAACCAAACGGATAAAATTCTAGAAAAATACAATTTACCAAAACTCACAGAAAAATAAAAAGCCTGTGTCCTAAAATAATTAAATGAGCTAAATGATTAAGACCAGATCATTTTCAAATAATTTACCAAATTCTTACACACAATAAGAAACCACTCCCAAAATACCTCTATGAAACCAGTAACATTCTGACATAAATCAAAATCAGGAAAGTGAAGAAATAAAAAATATAAACGCAAGCATATAACCCCTCACACTAACAAGCCCAACCTAGAAAAACAGAGATAGGAATACAGCATAACAAAATTGGGTGTTTCTTAAGCATGAGAGATAGTTTAACTTTAGCAGGTTTATAAAGATTATTTATCAAATTAACAGAATAAAGAAAAATAGGATCATTTCACAAGATGCAAAAACTTCATTTGATAAAATTTATTATCTAATAATTTAAAAATATTAAATTAATGAAGTTTCTTTAGGAAGTAAAATATTTACCAAAAACTTCTGCAAGCATCATTCTTAATAATGAAATGTTAAACCAATTCTTTTTAAAACCTGAAATAAGACAAAAGATAACTTCGATGATTATTTCTATGCAAATCGTATGGGAACCCCTACCTCCCTGGGTAAGACAAGCAAAGCATAAAAAATAACAATGGGAAAGGAAGAAATAAAAAAAAACATTATTTGCCAATGGTATGATTGTTTATGAAAAAAAGCACCAAGAATCTATGGACACATTTAGAAGAAAATTTTACAGTCTAGTTTACACATAAAAACCAACTATAATAAACCAGTAACAACATGAAATACAATTTTTAAAAATTCTCATAAGAGCAATGACAAAATCATAAAGCAACTAGTAATAAATCTATTGAAGGATGCACTACATGTAGAGAAAATTATAAAACTCGGAAGATAAAATCCTCAAGACAAAACATATTTCCATGTCAATTTTCCTGCAAATGGACATAAATGTAATACATTTTCAAAATAAATTTTAGCAGGTTTTTAAAATTTTGATAAAATGTACTAACAAAGCATTTCTCATTGTAACCATTTGAAGTGTAAAGTTCAGTGACAATAAGTATATTTACCTTGTGGGTCTATAATCACCATCCACCCTGGGGCTTTCTCAGTTTCCAAACTAAGATCCTGGACCCATCGAATAACAGCTCGGGTTCTCCTCTTAGTAATGTTAACACATTTCCTGCTCTCTGCCTTTATCAATTTCAGTGACCTAGGTACTTCATCTTAACTCAATCATAATATTTTTTCTTTTGTGTTTGAAGATTTTGTTTTGTTTTGGAGGAATATAACAAACTGATTCCAAAATTTATATGGAAGTACAAAGTAGCCAACATAATCCTGAATTATATTGTGGTTATAGTAACATGATATCATACTAATATTTTATAGTAAGGCTAGGGAAATTATAACAGTAGATTGCTGGATGAAGGGTACGCAAACAGACTAGGAATAAAATTGCCCCAAAATGAGCTCCTGCCTATATAGAAATTTAATAAACTCCAATGTGAATATTACCAACCACTAGGAAAGGATGGTCAGTTCATTAAATGATGCTAGAAAAACAGACTAAGGGAGAAAAACTGGAATTAGATTCCTTTCTCGAATCATAGGCATAACATTTCCAATGGATTCAAAGATTAAACACAAAAGACGCAACTCTCAAACTTTAAAAATATATATTCTGTGAACTCAGAGTAGACAGCACAGAATGTTGAACATAAAAGACTGATAAATTATAAACTAAGAATCAGTAATTTTAATTTTTGTCCTTTGGTTTTGGATACAGAGTCTCACTGTGCAATCCAGGGTGGCCTTGAATTTATTGTACAGCTGAAGCTAGTCTTGAACTCACGACAGTCCTCTGGCAGCCTCTGAAGTGCTGAGATTACAGGCATGTGCCATCATGCCTGGCATGATTTTAGTAACTTCAATTGTATAAGAATTTGTATTTATCAAAACCATAAACCACTTGATACCATAAAGTGTAAGAAAAGTCATGAATGTGGAAAAGATAATTGTAGTATATACAATAAGAAAGGACAAAAAAAAAACCTTAAAAATAAGACACGTACACATGAAAAAAATGGGCATAACACATGACAGGCATTTCATACACAGGAGGTGCAAATGGCAAATACAATTGAAACCATGATCTCCTTTAATACAGAAATTATAATTTACAATCTTGTGACAGTTTTTTATTTATTTATTTATTTTTGTCTTTTTGAGACGGGGTCTTATTATGCAGTTCAGGCTGGCCTTGAACTCATTTTGTAGCCCAGGCTAGCCTCAGTCTTGCAGCAATCCTCCTGCCTCAGCCTCCCAAGTGCTGGGATTACAGACATGTGCCATCACACCCAGCTGGAGAGATCATTTTTATTATTGCACTGACAAAAATTAAGAAGTCTGGATCTACATAATAGGTGCTTCTGTAGCTCTACATAACCATTTTGAAAAAAGTACTTTGGCACTATCTAGTAAAGTTGAACACTAGGATATGGCACAACAGCAAGTCCACTGCTAGGTGGAAGTGCTTTAGTTGGCAAGTTGTGTAGTGGATGCACGAACATTAATTTTCCATACTCTTTTGTATATGTGTGTGTGGTACTGGGGATTGAACCCTGGGCCTCCACACTGAGATCCTTTAAAATTTCTATTTTGTGACGGGACCTCGTGAAGTCACTAAGTTGCCCAGGCTGGGCTCAACTTTGCAGTCTTCCCACCTCAGCCTCCTAGAGTGCTGGGATTACAGGTGTGTAATCCCAGCACTCTAGGCATAGTCACACCTGGCATAGTCACTACTTTTTTTCTTTTTGCCTAGACTACCAGATATTAAAAATTTTAAACAAGAGCAAATTGCACCCTATTAAGTGTCTATAAACTTAGCCTCAATAATAAGATACTGAAGGCAAGAGATCGTGATACTCTGAGCCACTCTGTACCTGGTTCTTAGCTTGTCACCCACAGACGCAGCCTGGCTCTGGAACAGGCCAAAGGGTTGCTTTTCTTTCTGGTGCTTCATGTGTTGAGCCAGTAGTTCCTGAGCCACAACCTGCATGGAGAATTTATTACACATCAACCACATCTCAGAAGTGTTAAGAGTCTTTCAACATTGTGGACAGAGGAAGTCTATTTGCTATTATCAAGTTCCTTGACAGAAATCAAGTACAAGACCCCATCCTTCTGGGGCCTCCAGTTCCCATGATAAACGTGTGCTGTTTACCCCATGATTCTCCCAGCCCTCCTGTGGCTGACTTCTACCTATTCACACACTTTCTGCTCTCTCTCCCCCCGGCCTTGAACACTGGCCCTGGGACCATGATTTCAGCAAATGCATCACATGGAACCTGCTTGCCTTCCTTAGCCGGAAGTTTGCTCTGTTCTCTCCTTTTGCTTCGGACACTATCTAGTTGACTAAGCCTTCGAGGAATCATATTAAAATGTACCACTAAAGCAATCTATCAAATGCCCTCTGGACTCAAACTCTTAATTTGGACCTAAAATCCTGCATACTTTTCCAGACTTGTTCAAAGATGTCCTCGGCCCTCCCTCTGCCGAGGGAGGCTGGGCTGAATTTGCAACGCGTGCCAAATATGTGAGCGAGGCCACTGTGGCCTAATCTGACCCCACCGAGGCTCCACAGCAGGAGTGAGTCCAGTCCAAACTGCTGACCAACAGAATCACAGGCTTACAAATTGTTGGTGTCCCAAGGCCCTAAATTTTGGGGTGGGCCTTTGTTAGTAGTCAATAGAAAGCTGATTCCTTTTCATTCACCTATTGACTTTATAATATTCATTCTTTGTTTCATGCCATACATGTTTTTATTTAGGTTACATCGAATGTTATATATAGTTTACCATCAATATTTTTATCATATTGATAGGATCCTATTTATATGTTTAACAGCTGTATAATATTCTTTGAATAGTTCATAGCTAATTAAACATTCCCATTCAGTAAACTGCTTTGCTTGTTTCCAATTCTGTACTATCATAATAACCTCGAGATAAGATATTCAAATAAATAACATAGTCCCTTTCTAACTACCTGAGGATAAATTCCTGCGCACTGTGTACTCCATGCAGGCATTCTTAAAGAAGTGCACCCTGCATGTGAAAGGGATGCTGAAGAGGTATCAGGACATTTTTGCCTGGGATGGTTTTGCTGGCAGCTGTGGGCAGAGGCAGGGGTGTAATGCGTGGGACAGTACCAAGCGGGAGAGGCTGTGTGGTCAGACGTACACAGGTTACGAGAGCCCAGAGTCTAACTGAATTATACCAAAGCTGTCGGGTTCTCCAGTCCCAGGCCGAGGGAAGGATCAGCCTCCCCTGCCTCCTTTAAAAGAGAGGTACATTCGGCCAGTGCATGGTACTTTAGGCCAATGCACGGTGACTCAGCCATTCTTTCCTTTCTCATTGCCACAGCAACCTGCGGTATTCCCAGTCATGGCTGGTCCTTAGCCTGGGCCTCAGTCTGCCTTCAAGGCTGGCTTGGTTAATTCTGTGCATAGATGCAGGCTTACTTAGATTCTGCTTTTGCTTTCTTACAAACTACTTTCCTTGAAGTATTGTCTTGCATTTTCAAAATTATGACTTTAGATGGGTTTTATGGTCCAAGATTTCATTTTAGAGTTGTAAAGGGACTCTTATAAAATATCTACTGTAATGCATTAGGTCTAGCGAGACACAGAATCATTGGATATGGGTCAAAGAACTTGAACATTTTCAAAGCTGCTGCTATACTAAATAAGTGTGAAAATCAAACACTGCCAACATTGGGAAGAATGAATTGACTTTAGGTTTAAAGTGAAAATGATACAGCAGTTAAGTTCAACTTCACTGATAAATCACTAGATTAACATTGCATCATCTGGTTCTTGCTAATCTATTAAATTTATGGTGGCTCAAACTCTATCTCCCTCTACTATAAAAAATGACAAAACTTTCAAGTATGAAACAATTGCTTTCTCTGGTCCCCCACCCTCCGTACTTTTCCTTGCCTTATTCTTCTCCATTGGACATATTGGAACTTGAGCACACACAGTGCCGCTTGTCTCCTGACGTGCGGTCCCCCTGCCATCTGGAATGTAAGTGCGGAGAGATCAGAGGCGTTTGTCCTTCACCACCAGGCAGCTCAGTTGAGGAGTTGTTCCTGAATGAGCGAGGGAATAAATAAGTTCCCTCTCTGTTCTAGTATCTCATCTAGGATGTTCAGTCCCTGGTTCCCTGTGACTTTGTCACCGTTTCCCCCTGTCATATTTAAGCAAATTAAATTGGGAAAATTAAATCATCAAGCAGAATTAAAATTAGGGTGACACAACAATCATGTTCCAGTGTTAAACTTAACAGGAGAGAGAAATTGAGTTCTGGTAACCCCACAAAAGCTTATACCCCATTTGGGGGTCTTTCTTCCTTTTTCTGGATCATGAGACAAATCAATATGCTTTTTAAAATGAGGTTATTTTCTTTTCCTATCCCCCCCCTTCTTCCTTCTTCTCCCTCTCCCTCTCCCGCTCCTCCACCTCCTCCTGTTCCTCTTCCTCCTCCTCCTCCTCCTCTTGCTATCCCCTTGCTGAAAGATTAAATGGTGGAAGTTATCAGCTGTCATGAGGCTTGGAGATTGGGTCTCTAGATCCAGTGCTGTATTTGACAAATTATTAGGAGGCAGCAAAGGTAGATCGCCTCATAGACTGAGCATGCCAATGAGGCTAGTTTGTTTTTACTTCACAGGTAGGTTCCTGAATAGATTATAACATACTATGTAATAAGTTTTTTTAACCTTCTATTTCAAAATAATCATAGATTCACAACAAGTTGTACAGTTAAAGTAATACAGAGGGGTTTTCTCTAGCCACCATGTAGAATTCCTCTACACGATGAGATCCATCAGACAAAATAGTGATTATCAAAACTAGGAAAATTCAGGAACATTTTTATCCATTGAACCTTTTAGCTGCAGGAGAGATTTCATTATTTTAAATGGGCCTCATGGTAGATCCTTTTTATCAATTTAGACATTGCTCTTGCAGTACAAATGATTACATCCTTATGTACACCTGCTATTCACCTGTACCAGATTCCTTTAAGACAATTTACAATATGACTTCTTTCTAGATAGTTGCAAGTGGTGTTTCTGTGGACACTTATGTAGTCCTTTGGTGCTGTGATTACTATGCCCTTTATCTTCCTGTACCACTAACTGCGCAGGAGCCCTTTCTTAAGAGGCCTCTGGGGTGACCAAGCAATCAAGATAGCCATGCTTATTTCTTCTAAAAAAGATTCCATGTGCAGGAGAAATCAAGTTAATCTACAACCAGTATTTGGAAACTCTGAGTGTGAGCAATTGTACAGAATGACGACATTAGAAACACCCATTTATAATAAATATCATATGCATCTTGCAACACCGATTATGTAACACCAATAAAAGTTATTTTTTAGGTCAAATTGCTTTTCAAGGCATCTATGAAACAACTAGCATTTCTGCACACCAAGTATTTCACTGATTTATGCCAGGTACAGTGAAACTTGGATTAAAAAGTCTAACAAGTAGTGTTTCCTGCCAAGGCAGAAACACTGAGAGCCAAATGGGATGGAAAAATACGATTCCTAAGGAAAAAACACATGATAATCATTCTGTACAAAGGATGCACCAGGCAAGGGGCCACACTAGGACCTGCACCGAGCAGGGTGATACAGTCACTTACTGTGGCAGCTCCTCTGACATCGGGGGCTCAAGTTATCCTCTGAGGGCTCCAAGGCAAGACTGGCTACATGACTGGGGCCCGGGCCAAAGTGATAATAGGGGGACCCTTTGTTCGAAAGTTATTAAGAATTTAAAGACGGCCACACCAGAGAAAGAAACCAGCAGGGGCCTTTCCAAGCCCAGAGCCTGTGCCACCACATAGATCTCATTGAGGAAACTGGCCCTGGTCCTAGAGTTTCCAATGGGATTGCCATAGAAAACACAGGACACCCCACTAACATTTAGGCACCCAAATATTGCATACTTACACTAAAAATTCATTTGTCGTTTACCTCGAATATGAATGTAACTTTTATCTTATATTTTCATTTGCTGTATCTAGCTCCCAAAGGGCAGCTCAGGGGTCACCCAGGGGTGCAGAGAGCTGGGAAACCCAAAGTGAGCATGATTCTCCACCAAATGTGTTAGCCCAGGGTCACACAACCAGGAAGTGGAAGAGTTAAGACTTCAATCTGGAGTCCATGCTCTTAATAATTCCACACTTGAAACTGCACCTACTGTATGTCAGGCTCTGTGCCTCGCACTGGGAGTACCAAACAAAACAGAACAAAACAAAGCAATGCAGGGACCCATGGTATGGGCAAGCAGGCAGGAACAGATTGCCTAGTGTCACAGTGCGCAGAGGTGACAAAATGACTGTGGTTCCATACTCCTGCGTTTGGAGGTTTGAGATAGTCGTGCAGCAGTACCCTAAAGGGACAGTTCTCCCAGCACCTTTGCCCCTCTTTGGGTCTCTTGTCCTCTCCCGCTTTATCCACACCCCTGGACCGCACTGAGTGAGTCCTATGCCACAGACCTGCCTCCCAGCCTCAGGCTTGGCTGCTGGGGCGCAGGCCGCATGCAGCAGCCTTGCCCGGAGCCCACCCGGGCTAATGGATGCAAAGGAGCGACTCCAGCTCTGGGGTCTGGAAATGCAACCACTTATCAGACAGAAGCTAGAGCCAGTGGAATGGGGAAGAACACGGGACTCATAATCTAACAGCTACAGTACGGCCTAAATTGTAACACTACTGCGTGCTGAGCAGCCTACTGGAGTAATTACAACCCCACAAGGTGCAAGTGATACTCACCCCCTCCGTACGCACCATTTCATAGGCAGGGGCTCTAACGCAGAGGCAAAGCCCAGGACTTCACAATTAACGTGGGTGAAGCCAAGAGCCTGGCTGTCTGACCAACCGAGAGGTCACCCGGTGCCCCTTGGAGTGACTGTCCCATGCAGGGACTTTGGTCACAAAGGGCGAACTTCCAAGAATGTTTTAGGCCTGAGGAAAGGAACTTTTGAGCCACACTCTCAGCCCTCACTCTCTAGCTTTCCCCACACAGCATTCTGTTTGGCTTCCTCCTCTCATTCACATTACAAACAGTGTGCTAATCTTTTTTTGAAAAATTGGAAATTTGGAGCAGTCTGGACCCCTGATACCCCCCACCAAACAACTGTCACTGGCAGCTAAGCAGCTGCTGTCGGCACTTCTGTCTGCCTCAGTTACACTGTGCCCATGGGCCTGCTGGTGGCAGCCGTACCCATGGCCCACAGACCTTAATTTCTGGTCTTCTTTCACTAAAGGGGTGCAAAATGCCCAGTACTCCCCCTCTGCCCCCTGCACAGCTGAAGCTAAGGCATGGAGATGCTGGCACGGCCTGGCCAAGGGGACCCAAGAGGAATTCAGCTGCGATTTTCTCACACTCTGTCCTTCCCAGCACTTGTAGCAGGTGCTCTGAGACCCGGATGAGGTATCCCAGGGTCAGTTCAGTGACTCTGACCTCCAGGAGGAGTCCCAGGCCTAAAGTGTAGATGGGCCACTGAGCCGGCTTTGGGGGCACTGTGGGGATGATAGGTGTTCTGATGGTTTCAGCCTCCATGCTGGAGTGTAACACTGAAATGTGTCCCGGCTGGTAGCCCAGTTCTGTTGAACTCCCCAAAGTTCTCGTGTGCCCCTCTACCAGCAGTTTCCACTGCCCCTCTCCTCTCCTAGCGTCTTCCTCTCTCCCCCACTCCCTTATTTCCAACAAAGCGCATGTCAACTCCCCACCCCCACCCCAACACCCAAGCCTGGCCACAATCACAACACTACGGCACTGTCCTGGAAAAGATGTTCCTTGTATACTTTTCCTTAATTGAAAAGAGAAAATAACCGAAGTTTTAAATCTGCAATGAAATAAATAAACGGCAACGAGGAGAACATTAGAAAAGGGATCCCAGGGAATTTTCTGCAACTTAAGTAACATAGAAACCCCTTCGGATGGAAAAAAAAGAAAATCTTCCCCCAATGTTGATTTAAGTTGTTTCAAATTATAATGTTCCTTAAACATGTTCAAATATAAAACTAGATATAAACACCTTATGTTTATAGCTCTTGTTCAACTATAAACTATGAAATTAAATATAAGCAAAACTACAAAACCAATGAGATTCAGATCCACAGCCCTAATAGCTTGTGGCAGGCTGGGCCTCGTGGCGTGAACTTGGCCTTCCCCAGCGGTGGGGGCTCCTCTGGGTGGGTTATGCCCTTGGCTCTGCAGGCTGGGGAAGGGGTACCCCTCCCACAGCCCCGCTCCATATCTGTGAGGCCCCTTCCAGCAGCACATCACGGGACCCTTGGCGAAACATATTCTAAAATTGTACGAGACATACCTCTTCTTCCCTTACTGGCTCCCGATGATCAAGATGATGTTATTTGATGCCAGCAAGTTTGTAAATACCCTACTCCCCAGCCCCAGCCCCAGTTTCACTTTCTAAGGTTTTAGTTACCCATGAGCAATTGTGGCCCAAAAACATTAATTGAGAGGTTCCAAAAATAAATTGTTCATAGGTTTAAATAACATCTATTGTGGTATATTTCAAATTGTTTCATTTTATTATTAGTCATTGCTGTTTAATCTCTTAATATGCCTTATATATAAATTAAACTTTATCATAGGCATACATGTGCGTGAATAAAAACAACATTTCTAGGGTTCAGAACTACACCTGGCTTGAGATGTCCATCAGGGGTCTGGCAGTATCTCCCCTAAGAATAACGGGGGAACAACTGGGCAAAGACAAAGGCTAGAAACCCAGGGCAGTCTCTGATTCTATGGTTGTCATCCAAGCGATTTACATACTCGACTTAGACTATTTCTGTTTAGATTACCATCAAAATTAAAATGTACAATTAACACATTCAAGTCAAGAACTCATGGACACCAACTTGAACAATACTGCTAAATTCAAAATCATCACAAAACTCAGAATCTGTACAGAAAACGAAGGGTTCACCCTGGGGAGCAGAAAAGTAAAGATAAACAAGTGGCCCATATTTAGAAGGCCCCCTTTCTCCAAAAGCTCACACATGGAATTCTTGAAGGGAGCTTTAAATATTTAGATGCTGAAACATCTGGTTTTGGAAAAAACTGGTGCCAGCCTTGCATACAGGCCAGTGGATTTAGAAAGAGAAAAACAATGTCTGTTCAGACTACCTTGATCAGCTATTCCATTAAAAATGTTACAAATAATTGAAAAAAAAAAAAAACCAAAGTCAGAGTTTTTTTCTCTCCTGTCCGTGTCTCTTCTGTTTTTCTCTTCCCTGATTGCTCTGGATAAACTTTTGAGTACTATATTGAAGAGGGGTGGTGAAAGGGAACACACTTGTCTTGTTCCTGATTTTACAGGACATGTTTTCAATTGTTCCTTTTTCGTATGATATTGGCAGTGGGGTTGTCATAAATGGCTTTTATCTTTTTGAGATAAACCTATTTTCATCAGGGTTTTTTTTAAATCATGAATGAATATTAGATTTTGTCCAAGGCCTTTTTGGCATCACTTGAGATGATCATGTGATTTTTGTCCTTGCTTCTGTGTATGTGATATATCACATTTTCTGATTTACATATGTTAAGCCATCTTTGCCTCCCTCAGATAAAACCAACTTGGCCATGATATACGATCTTTTGAATAATTTACTACATTGTTTGCCAGTATCTTGTTGAGGAGTTTTGCCTCTATGTTCATTAAGGACGTTGGCCTGCAGTTTTCTTTTTTCCTTAACTTCTTGTCTGGGTTTGGTGCCAAGGTAATGCTGGCTTCCAGGAATCAGTTTGGCAGTGCTTCTTCCCTTTCGGTTTCATGGAAAAGTTTGAAGACTATTGGCGTTAGATCTCCCCTGAAGTCCTGGTAAAATCCTGCAATGAATCCATCAGGCCCTGGCTTTTTCTTAGTTAGTAGGTTATTTTTAATTACTGCTTCTATTTCATTGCCTATTATTGGTCTATTCAGCATTTTGATATCTCCTTGGTTAAATCTTGGTAACTCATATGTGTTCTAGTAATTTCTCCATTTCTTCTGGGTTCTCTAATTTATTGGAATATAAGTTTTCAGAACAGTTTCTTATAATCCTCTGGATTTCAGCTGTATCTGTTGTGATTTCGCCTTTTTCACTTCTAATCACATTTATATGGGATTTTTTCTCCCTTCTTTTGGTAAGTTTGGCTAAGGGCTTATCAATTTTGTTTATCCTTTCAAAGAACCAATTCTTTGATTCATTCATCTTTAGTTTTTTGTTTTGGTTTTGGTTTTTGGATTTTTGGTCTCAATTTCATTACTTTCTACACAGATTGTTATACTTTCTTGCCTTCTACTAGTTTCAGATTTAGATTGTACTTGTTTTTCTAGGACATTTAGATGCATGATTACATTATTAGTCTGAGAGCCTCAATTCTCTTAACGCATGCATTAAATATGTCCTGTAGATTTTGGTATACTGTGCTCCAGTGGCATGGAGAATTGTTTTTCCATCCTTTCACTTTCAGTCCTTGTGCTTCCTTTTGGCTGAGGTGTGTCTCCTATAAGTAACATAAGGTTGGCTTTTAGATACAATCTGCACCTTGTCTTCTGAATGGGGAGTTAAGACCAAAAACATTGAGAGTTATTGGAAGAAACTTATTGAACCCTGTCATTGTATTATTTTTCGCATGCTGATTCCTTTGTTTTACCTCCTTTTGTTTAACTATTCTTCCAATTAGATGTATACTTTCCTTTAGGCTCTTTGCTTTAAATTCCCAAGACAAATGATCACATGTGGGAAATGCTTCACATCAACTCTATCACCCCAAACAAATCTTCAAGTCCCCCTCCTCCCACATTTTCATCAGCACTTCCCCAACCCAGGCCCCTGAACTTGGTCCCACGTACACCCTTGGCTGTCCCTCTCCCCACCATGGCCTTCCCTGCCTTCCTTAGCCAGGCTTGGGCCTGCCGCTCTGGCTTCATACCTCCTGCTATCATCATGGGTCATTCTGGGTGATACAGCTCTTCTGGAGGTCTCAGAGAAGGTCTCTAACTATTATCTCCTGGTTCTGCCAGGTCAGGCAGGCCTTCTTCAGTCCTTCAGGAAGCCTGCAGGAAAGTAGGGCAGTCATTCTTTTAGGGAAGCAGAACTGTGTGATCCACAGCCCTGACACTGTCTGGAACAGATTACATGGCTACCAAGATCACAGGCCTATAGCTGTGTGGTTGGGTTGACCCAGGCTTTACCTCCAAGTTTTGGGGCAAATGAGTGGAGATGTTGAGATGCTACAAGGAGAAAAATGCATCCCAGTGATCACTGGGGCACACCTATACCCAGAAGGCTGGTACCCCAGTGAAATTGCACCTTCCATTCTTTTCAGTTAACTCTCTGTTTCCTCCTAGAACAGAAGGAGTCCGAGTTCTTCAGCCCTAGGTCTAGTCCTCACCCCTTGTCATATCTGGATGGGTCCCAGGCTCACATTCACCTGGTATCTGGCTTGTCTGAGGGACAATTTGGAATTCTTCCCAGTGGTGGAAACAGAATGTTAGGTCTGGAAGATTAGGGTATGTGTGTGTGTGTGATGCGTTGGTCTTTGCTCTCTCTGAAAGGTCTTTCTGTCTTAGTCCTCATTATTCCTCTTTTCTCCCACTTTTTATATTTAAGAGAAGGAAAATGTTTTAATGGTTTTAAATACACTTGATTTTTAAAATTCAAAACCATGCTAAATCTTCTTAAAGCGTCTCCTACCCAATTCTTTGCCTTGATACTTCCTTCTAGAAATAATCCTTTTTCAGTAGTCTTTCTTTGGCTTTTAAAGAGAACTCTCCAAGTGCCAAGGTCAAGTAGGTTTGCATGTCATGCTTCAAATTTGCCCTGTATTGGCACATGCTTTTCTTGAGAGGTTTTATTTTTCCTAGAGTCTTAATGGGATTTTCTTTCTCTTGTTTCAAGAGGAAACATATGCTTCTTCCAACATATCACTGAAATCTCCCTGCTTCTTACTCGTGCTATTTGTTTAACAGAAACCACTTCCTCCTTAGAGTCATTCTTTTGAGCCTTCGGCCTTCCTGTCTTAATTTGGACTAATTGTTTTCTGGGCTTGCACATTGGTACTATCCAGCTATTCCTTTACACACATTCCTCTTGGGCTAGTTCCAGAAAAATACATGTTTTGAATTCCTAATTTCAACTGTGAGCAGGTATCCAGTTTTCCCAACACCATTTGTTGAAAAGGTTGTCCTTCAAGACATGTTTTTGGTACCTTTGTTGAGAATCTATTGGTTATACCTGCAAGGGTTTACTTGCAGATATATATTGTCTTCTGGTCTATGTGCCTATTTTTAAGCTAGTATCATGCTGCTTTATTTCCTAGATGGCTTGAAATCAGGTATGGTGAAGTCTCCAGTTTTGTTCAAGATTGTTTTTCAGGGTGTCGTGTTTCTGTACAAATTTTAGCACTATATGTTCTACTTCTGTGAAGAATGTCATCAGTATTTTGATGAGGATCACATCAAATCTGTAAATCATTTTGAGTAGTATGGGTATTTCAACATTACAATTCTTTCCAATCAATGAAGATGGTAGCCCTTCCATTTTTTTCTAACATCATCTTCAATTTCTTTCATAATGTTTGGTAATTTTCACGGTCAAGATCTTTCACTTTCTATTTAAATTTATTCCTATCAATCTCATTTTATTTATTAAATTATTGTTAATGGGGTTTCTTTCTCATGAAAGAAATCTCACATTTATATTGGTGTATAAAACGTTACTTATTTTTGTACATTGATTTTGCACCTTGCAATTTTATAGAATTAATTTACCAGTTCTAGTAGTCTTTTGGTGAGTGAACTTGACAAGCTTTTCTATATATAATAATATATACTGCAAACAGGAATAATTTGCAGCTGTCACCTCATACAAAGCCCAACTCAAAATGGTCAAAGAGCTAAACATAGGCTCTGAAACTATAAAACTACTAGAAGAAAATACAGGAGAACCACTTCAAGGCATTAGACTCTTTATCTATGACCCCAAAGCACAGAGAACAAGAGCAAAAATAAATAAATGAAATTGCATCAAATAAAAAGCTTCTACATGGTAAAAAAAAATCAACAAAGTGAAGAGATGGCTCATAGAACAAGACAAAATAACTGTCAACTCTTCATCTGACAAAGGATTAATATTCAGAATATACAAGTAACTCAAAAAAACTTAAGAAAAGCAACAAGTAGTTCAAGTTAAAAATGGACAAGCAATCTGAGTAGCTACTTCTCAAAAGAAGAAATACAAATAGCTAATAAATACATGAAAAAATGATTAATGCCATTAGCTATCAGGGAAATGCAAAGCAACCCTACTATGAAGTGCAATCTCCTTCCAGTTAGAATGGCTATTAACAAAACAGCAAAAAGTAAATGCTGATGAGAATGTGAAGAAAAAAGACTTTAACTGTTGGTGGGAATGTAAATCAGTATGGCCATTATGGAGGACAGTATTGAGGTCCTGCAAAAAGTAAAAACAGATCTGCCATATGATTCAGTTAGACCACTTCTGGGTATATATCCAAATGTAATAAAATCAGCATAGCAAAGAGATACTTATAACCCATATTTATTGTAGCACTATTTATAACAACTAAGATATGGAATCAACCTACATGCCTATCAGTGGATGGACTGGTAAACAAAATGAGGTACACATTCACAATAGAATATTATTTAGCTACAAAGAAGAATGAAATCTTGTCATTTTTCATAAAGACAGATAGGACTGGAGGACATTATATTTTGTGAAAAAAAGCCAGACACAGAAAGACAAATTCTCTCTCACATGTGGAAGCTGGAAAGGTCAACTTGGACATAAAACAGCAACTCCTCAAGGCTGGAAGGGGTGGGGAGAGGCTGGAAAAAGGGAGGCTGGAATTGATTATTGCAGGATGTATGCGTTTGTGGAAGTATTACCCTGAGCCCCATTACTTTGTACAATTAATATATATTAATCGAAATTAAAAATACCTTAGATAAATATATAAATAAATTCTCAGTTTCTTTTAGGCTTTTCTGAAGTGCATCAGAAAATGCATGGCTGGTAAGCTTATTATTTGAGTATTTGAATATCTGTATTTTGGTTCACATTTGACTGGCAAGTAGGCTAGCTATGAAATTCTACACTCAAAATCACTTTCCTCAGAATTCTAGATTTTATTCTAGACTTGTCACATGAAGTGTGCCCTGCAGACCAGCACCACCTGGGTGTGCTCTGAAAAGGCAGAGGCCCTGGTCCCAGAACCTGTATTTAAACAAAATCCGCAGGGCTGTGTGGTTGTATTAATGTTGAGAGGTGCTCTTCCATCCATCAGTCATGCTGCTGGGAGGTCTGAGATCAATCCAACCCTCCTCTCTTACCAAGTACTGTAATCTCATTATTTTATTATTTTATTTTATTTTATTTTATCTTATTTTAGTGTCTTAGAGAAATTTTTTGCCCTTGCTTGGTGGTCTAAAATTCCCTAGGATTTTTTTTTTCTTTTGAGACAGAGCTTCACTATGCAGTTCAGGCTGACCTTGAACTCTGTAGCCCATGCTGGCTTTGAACTTGCAGCGAACCTCCTGCCTCAGCCTCCTGAGTGCTGGGATTACACGTGTGTGTCACCATGCCCAGTTCCCTAGGGTGTTTTAACACTAACACTTTCCTGTGGCTTCCACTAACCCCCAGACTTCTGCCTTTCTTCGTATCTAGATAACTTCTTATATTTTTCTGATTTTGCCTGTCTGCTCTCTCTCCCTCTCCCTCCCTCTCCCTTCTTCTCCCCCTACCCTGCTCTCTGGAATATCCACCAATTTCCTAGGATATTTTATATCCTTTTCCTTTTATTTCCTTTCCCTTGGTCTTCCTTTTTTTCATTTTGGGAAGTTTTGTTAAATTCATCCTTCAGTCCTTAGATTAGAGTTTTTATTTTACAAGTGTGCCTTTAAACTACTTGATGGTTCCCTGAATGCTGATTTTTCCTAGCAAGCTGTTCTTGTTTTGCAGATGTGATAACATCACACATCCCTGGAATTGCTAGTTAGTTTCTGTTTTTGTTTCCCTTCCACTAGAGCCAGTTATTTTGTGTGTTTATCTTGCTCCTATTTTTTCACACTTGGTCTTTCCTTAAGTGTCTTATCATCTCTATTAAATTATATTATGGAATTATTCTCCATTATTTAGGTGTGATGATTGTAGTGTAGTTTTATAAAAAAAAATGTCCTTAATTTTAGAAAGTGAATGTCAAAGTTCCTAGGGATGAAATGGTTTGATGTCTGCAATACACTTTCTAATAGTTCCGCACACACAGAGAAGTAGATGGGGAGAAAGTGAGAACTTTAATACACCGAAGTGTTTTTGGAATGGCACTAGGTGGAGGTCTCCTTGTATGTCTGTCAACTTTTGCCTTGAAATGTCTGCTTAAAATTTTTCATTGTAAAAACTGGAACTAAGAAAACCATGTAGTGATGGTGGTGTTTGATTGAATATCTTTGACAAAATGCTCCCCGGGGTCTAAAATCCATAAGGAACCGGTTTTCTTATAGAAAAACAGCTGACAACTTAGGTTTCTTTGTTTGTTTGTTTGTTTTTTCCCTTTCCCTCAGTTCACATTTAATAGAAACTTGAAAAACTACAAAAGGTCAACAGCTGATGCCCCACGACTAGTAAGGACACGGCGCAGGCCTGCCCACGCACAGCCCTGCATAGTTCCGCCAGGGAAGGAAGACTGGTCTTGCATCCCTGGCAGGAAAGGCCTGGCATGTCCCACACCATATATCGGCTAAGACTAAGGTCTAGTATTTTAACCAAAAGTAGAAAAGGTTTAGTCCTCATGTCTTCTCACTGCTGCCTGACACTAAAACAACCCAATGCTTACTTGCTTGGGGAAATACTCTTTTCTAAATGTCAGGCTTGATGATATCACTGCCAAGCTTCCAACAGGCAAGCATACATCATGCTATCAGCAGCTTTGAGACAGAAGTCTCCACAACAGAAGCCACCCTGGCCAGGCAGGAAGAGGATACCCCAGCTTGGTCCTGAAGCAAATTAACTATAGGCCATTTGTATTCTTGCACATTTGCATTGCTGGGTAATGAACGATACATGCAGAGCCTCTGACTAACATTTTTTAAGAAATCTGCCAGAATGGATTAGGAAGGGACCTGTCTTGGTATATCTCTAATGAAGCAAAAGAAAGTTATAATGGGATTTCATGGGTGTGGGTAGTAATTGGATTTGGTGGAGGGTGTAATTAAATTTCACCAAGGGTCGACCACCTCTGCCCCAGGAAATAATGAGGGTCAGAAAACCTTCCATCTTGCTTAAAAGGAAACATGATAAGCCTGTAGAAACTCGAAAGCACATCTCCTTAATCATGATGCAGCACCCTTAGGATTCTGAAAGATGTGAAACTCTGTCCAGTTCCTGCTCCCTAGTCTCCTGCAATTCCTCTCTCTACTTCAGTTAGGGGGATCAAAGCAGAATCCAGTGCAGAGAATGGTAGCAGATTCCAACATATGAGAGGAATGTCAGGTTGATCATTGAAGAAATCAGCACCTCCTTTGCTGGCAATGTCTCTGGAGGTCAGGCAGCCTTAAAACTCTGGATACAGCAAGATGTATCAACAGATTTTCTGGAATGTCAGCTGTTGGCAAGCAGGCAGGCAGACCTTCTCCCCAACACTAAGTACAGGTAATCAAGGGTCTCAATCTCTTAACCCAGGACATAAACCCTTCTAGGATTTGTTTGTAAGCACTCTTCTCAGAGAAGTATCAGGAGCTGTGTTAGATGCTACAGCAAGGTGCAAGTATGATGATGTGGGAAGATGCTGTTAGGCAGGCCTTTATGAAAATGTCTCACTCTTTGCCCCAATCTCTCTCTTTTGTTTGGTCCCTGTGACCTGGCGTCTCTCTAGAATCATCCAAGAGAAACAACTCCATTTCTGTCTATGGACACGCAGGTTGATCATTTCATGCTTTTCATTCTTCAGAAACTAATCAGAAATAAGCAACAGATATGAACAACATATTCACAAATTATGCATCCTATTTTTTAAGGTCCTTTGTTACTTCAGTTCTGACTCAAGAATTATTCAAGAAGTGTGCTTTAATTTCCAAATATTTGGAGATATTTATCTTGTTTTCTGTTGGTGATTTCTGCCTTCATTCTATTATGGTCAGAAAATATATTCTGTGTCACTTTTATCTTTTTAAGTTTGTTAAGGTTCTTTTTATGGTCCAAAATATCTAGCTAAGTGAAAGTTGCATTAGTGCTTGAAAAACATGCATTATTCTCTTGTTAAGTGGTCTATTCTACATATGTTAATTAAATCTTGTTGCTCAATTGCGTTGCTCAATTCTTCCATATCCTTTCTGATTTTTTGTCTAGTAGTTCTGTCAAAAACTGAGCATGAATGTTAAAGTCTCCAATTAGTGGTTGTGTTCTCTGTCTCTCTCTCTGAAATCTTCTACTTACGTCTTTTTACCATCTGCATTTTAAAAATACGATTGTCTGGAGTATTCCCTCCATATAAATGAAACAATACAAAAAATGTGTTGTAACTGTGCTGAACATTAATTATAGCTTATAAACCCCAGGACAAGAAGGGATAGCATACAATAATACCTTGGTTCACAAACGCCTCTCTTTGTGAACAATTTGGTAGGTGAACAAAAGCATTCAGCAAGATTTTGCTTCCGTTTGCGAACTCCACATCGGGTGACAAACACAACTGCAGCCATCTTCCTCAGAATCGTGGAACAAATTAAGTTTGTAAACAGAAGTACCACTGTATTACAGTCATCCCTAATTTAGCCATTTCAACATCCATCTTTCATTTCTGAAGTTCAAAGACCTCTTCCATCATGTTCTTTGCTGTCTAGAGCATTTCCTTTAATGAATTTTTGAGAGAATATTTGTTAACCACTAGTTCTTTTGGTTTTCCTTCATCTGACAATATCTTTATTCCCTCTCAATCTGAAAAGATATTCTTATTATATACAGATTATATATATTGTCTATGTTCTTTTATTAAATTGCTTGAAAATGTTGTGCTACTTTCATCTGGCCACTGTGGTTTCAGATGGAGAAACCATGTCATTTGAATCTGCATTCCCCTGTAAATAATGCAGTACTTCTCACTTTTTCTCTGCTTTTAAGATTTTTTTGTCACTTTTTTTTTTTCATACTTGGAATTGAACCCAGGACCTTGCATGTGCCAGGCAGGCACTTATGCCGCTGAGCTATATCCCTGGCTCTGTCACTTATGTTTTGACAAGTTTCACTATAGTGTCTCTTGTGGTGACTTTCTCTGAGTTTTTCCTATTTGGGGGTCATTCTGTGTCTTGGATTTGCAGTTGTATATCTTTCAACAAATCTCAGACTTTTTAGCCATTGTTTTCTTAAGGATGTCTTCATTCTCTTTCACTCTTTCCTCTCATTCTGAGATTGTAATGATACAAATGCTACCTTTCTTGTTATTGTTACACTGTTCCCTGAAACTCAGTTGTTCCGATTGGTAAACTCTATTGACCTGTCCTCAGGTTCACTGATTCCATTCTCTGTCTTCTCCACTCCATTACTGGAACATTTCTACAGGTTTGCTATTTCACTTTTTGTATTTTTCAACTCGAAATCTTCCCTTGAGCTTAGCCAGAAAGCCAAAAAATGATCAACTCTATTTCTTGTACTTTGTCCCTTTTTATTCCTCTGTTTCTTTGCAATTTTTCTGTTGTTTTTATTTGTTTTGAGGGAAGTTGTAATTATCATTGAAAAATTCTATTGTGCATACTTTAAAATCCTTATGATACAATTCCAGCATCTGATTCATCTCAATGTCAGCATGGGTTGATTTTCTCATTTAATTTGTCATTTTCCTAAGTTCTTTGTGTGATGAGTGAGGGTTCTAAAATATTATCCAGAGAATTTGAATATTACATTATGAAATCCTATTTAGTCTTGAGGTGCAGTAAAATGTTCTAGATAAGTATGTTTATCTTTCTGCTGATTCTCACCAACTCTACCCTGACAAAAATAACGCATTGATTCACATTGTTTTGTAGTAGACAAGTGGAGTAAAATTCATCTCTCTCTTGGCACTGATGATATCAGAAGGCAAGTGAGGAGGCAGAGTGACAATTAGCTCCATTTCCCAACACCTTATTATGCATTTTTGATGGTAGGTGAGGATGGAGGCTCAGCACCTCACTGGCTCCTGCTAAAATCAGGAGGGGAGAAAGCAAAGTGTGCCCCTAATACTGCTTCACTCTATTATGCCTAGTGAGACTGGGGCTCAGTTTCCTACCTGACTCCTTTAGGAGGCCAAGAGGGAAGGGATTAAAATGTTCACTAGCTGTGTTTTGCATTTTTTTATCTTTTTTTTTTTTATCATCACACAGGTATAGAGCTTCATTCAGCTCTCCCCTGGGCTCTCTGATATCAGGAGTAGAAAGAATGGAAAGCATTGATTACTCCATACTCACACCTGGTTTAGTCTAATTAATATCACAGAGGTAAGAACCCACTTACGCCAGGATAGGTAGTTAAAGTATAGTGGTGATTAGTTCCACCTCACATCACCTGACTAGTGGATATGAAGGCTTAGTTTGCCAATAAGCCTAGTGACACTACCCTAATGGGAGAGACTGAGCACTAGATAGAAGAATATCTCTTTGCTCAGCCCCACCAACACTACTGTGTGGGGAAATGTGATGCTACACCCAGTTCTACCTAGCTCACTGAGTCAGGGGTGATACGGAAAGTCAGGTATTTGCTGGACTTTGCTGAAATCACTGACTGGGAGTGGGGGTGATTTGGTTGAGATCAGCTACTATGTGTGTAGCAGTGTGTGTGTGTGTGTGTGTGTGTGTACTCGTGTGTGTGTGTGCAATAGGTGTAGAACGGATATTGTCAAAAAGATTGTCAAAGATTCTGCTATTAGACCACCATCCTCATTTTCCTAGGATAGAGTTCCAAGAGTAGAATAGAACCCAACATAGGATTTCACCGTGCCTTCAAACACAAGCAAACGTGATAGACAAAAGAAAAGTTTTTCTTTTCAAAGAAATGCTGTAATATGTATTTCTTTGGTCACTAGTGATGTTGATTCATCACTCTCCTTTTGTAAATTACTTTTCATATCTTTTGCCTGTTCATTTTTAGGGACTTACATATTCTTTTGGAAGAACCTGACTCTTTTTTGGCTTTTCTTAAACCAAAAGACCTAGTTCAATGTCAAAGATGAGTTAAGAGATAAATAATTTATTCCTCCATGCAGCAACTGCAAGTATCATGTGCCTAACAGGAAAACACCTGCCAATTAAAAGCATCAGATAAAGATAAAATTTATGAAAGACTTCAGATTTCAGGATAACTCTTGATCTTGAAAATTACACTGTTTAAAAAAGAATGAACATTTTTTGAATCTTACCTGAGCTAAAACATTGTCACCTTCAAAAGCTTCAGATGCATCTGTGTCACATTATAAGCCCAAGACTTGGTTTTCCGTCATGTAACCCTATTGCAGAAGAAATAGAGAAAAACACACCACATATTTAATTTAGAATGCCATCATTGTAAAGGATTAATGTTTTCTTTGAAGTAAAAAAAATATAGGAAGCTGACAAGAATAAAATAACCATATTTCTCCTACTCAGAATAACCACTTTAAGAATTTTGATTTATTATATTAGCTTTTAGTCCCCAAATACTACTCTGGGTGTTGCCTTCCCTAGTAGTAAAAACATTTAAAATAGTCACATCATATTTTCCCAAAAGATTTCAACATATTACGCTGAACGTTCCTGTCTGCCTTCCAAATCTTACAAATTCTAAGGGCCGGGGATTTAGCTCAGTGGTATATGTGCCTGCCTGGCAGGCGCGAAGTTGTGAGCTGGATCCCCAGTACCAAAACAAGAAAAGACAAAACAAAACAACAACAACAAAAAAGCCAAACCTTACAAATTCTAACACACATCAAGGTACTAGCAATTGCACTCTACCCTATGCAAGAGAATGATGCCCCTACCTGCCGTATGCCTGCTCTAAAACTTGGCAGGTAGACCTATGAAAATTCTTGAGAGGCAACACAAAAATCTTAAAACTGCCACTCTACATCTTAGTATGATCAATTACTTCGCATTATAAATTCATACTCTGGCTAGTTCTCTCCTCCTCCTCCTTCTCCTCCTCCTTCTCCTCCTCCTCCTCCTCCTCCTCATCCTCTTCCTTCTCCTTATTCTCCTTTTCCTTCTCCTTTTCCTCCTCTTTGTCTTCCTCCTTGTTTCTTTTTTGTAGCCCTCTGCTTATTTTCAAAATGTGGGCTGTCCCTTCACATACACTGAAGCATTGGTTGCTCAAGACAAGCTGGTTTCGGATCCAGGCAAAACATGAAGGAAATGAAACTTATCACTGGCTTCAGACCCTTCCCTTTCCACAGCCTCCACACTCACCCTCTGCCCTTTGCTTTCGCCTATGAAATCTCCAGAACCTCGTCCACCATTCAAACCTGCTTCTGCACCTCACTCCAGCCTGGCGGTCATTTCAGAAGTGAATGTCGCAGTAGCATTTGCAGTTAGAGTTAATTCTGAGTAGGAAATGACAAGTTTTTGGCCTCTGTTGAAAATTTCACACAACAGGGATATGGAAGGTCACAGAAGGGTGATCACAGGATATTTGAATCCCCACCTGAATCCTTAGCCACCCTTCACATCTAGGGGACCTGCTTCACTTCTGAAAATGGGCACAGAAATCATAGAAGCCTAAACTTCTGGGGTCCCTTGCCCTCACAGTCCTGAGGCAGAAAAAATCTGTAAGCATCAGCCCTGCTTCCTGTTGGGAGAACTCAACTCCAAGGCAGCCATCTTCCCTTTCCTCGTCTGCATCTCAGCTGCATAGTGTTGCCACCTGCAGTTTACAGAAGCAAAGGCATCTTCACAAACCTGTCAGAATCCTTATTACCTATCATAAGGTTAATCTGATTCTATTTATTTACTGACAAATCAGTAACATTTCCAACTGAAGACATTTTATCTCCATCTCTCCACCTCCCACTCCATAACCACAGGGCTAAGCCCACCTCCTAGGGAAACCACATGAAATCAGGTTCATGTCTCGGGCCCCCGCCCCACCACTACACATGCACGTTAAGGCCAGAGCTGACTCATTTTCGTCTTCTCATTCCATCAAGCCTTGAGTATTTCTTTCGAGCCAGGTATTGTGCTAAGGGCTTGACCCAAATTTTATTTACTTCACTTCATCCTTTTATCCTCACAACAGTCTTCATTTTACAAATGAAGAAGTAAGGTTCCATGACTAGATTGGAATGTTCTGAAATTATCTTTCCAGTTCTGGTGTAAAAAAAAGATGAACACTAATTTCATCACCTCAGTGTTAAAAACAAGCAAATTACAATCAGAAAGCATAGCTACTCATACTTAAAATATACAGTGCTGAAGAAAGGAAGCATCATATTTTCCTGAGCATGTTCCTGTGGTCTCCCTTAGTGAAGGAGAGAGCAATAGGCTTTTTGCTATTCTCTGAAATGGCCCCAGAAACCAGACAGTTAGGGTTTGAAAACAACCAGAGAAAGAATCTACTCAAAAGACAGCAGAGACAGCTAAGAGATACAAGTTTTTTAGAGAATAGGCCATAGAGTCCTATGAATATAAAGACATGTTATATTAGCTCTGCAACTGCAATGTAATTTATTTTTCTCCTAGGTGGCAGAACTCTGCTTTGGACTCCTCATCTAGTTTGAAAATCAAAGAAAATTGTGCAATGATTCTAGACTCTCTGTGGCCCCTAAGAGCTGGGGTAACAAGGCTGGCAGCCCTCACGGAGCATGCAAGCAACTGAAAATGAAAGAACAAGAACAAGCCAGAGTTAACATGTGTGAGAGGGTGGCTGTGGTTGGCATGCTGCTTCTTATGTGTATTACCAATGGTGCATCAATTTCCTTAGAGGAGGCCAGGGAGGCCCAGCTTCTAAAGCCTAAATCCCAGGGACATCTGAGGTGGCTCACGTGGACTCACCAGGCTGGCACAGTCCTGGAACCCATATTCTGGGTGAGAGTGCATGCTAATTTAAAGAGAGATTCATGAGGTGGAGACATTATGGAATGGGGACTTGCAGCCATCACGTTGAAGGATCTAACTTCTAAGCTTGGGGCCCCAATTCCTTGGGAACAAATTATTATGAACTCATGTGTGTATAAAGTTAAATTTTTTAACTTAAAAGAAAATGCTTGCTTTTTAAAAATTAACTACTTAAAGCAATATGTAAGCACTATTAAAATCAAACTGAATAAAAACAAAAGGAAAGGAGGTTAAACATTTATCCACCACCTCACCCTGTGGGAGATAAATAGGAAATGGGTGCCCAAGGGAGATTGAGCCCAAGAAATAGGCTTAGCACAGGACAGGGAGACCACAAGGATGAGTAAGGAGCTGATGGGAAGGGAGGGGAAGGCGGCGACAGAGTTCCCGGAAGCAGAAGCCAAGGAGGTGATGCCTGAGGGCCACCACATGTGACGCTTCACATACTGCAGCATTTCTACCTTTGTCTACTCATCCAGTTTTGGGGAAGGAAATTGGAGGTTCAGTGAGGTTTTCCCACTCTACTCTGCCTACAATGCCCTGTTCCCCAGGGTTTCCAAGTGCTGTTCCCCCTGTCTGGATGCTCCCCCGGATCTCCACAGGGGCCTCCTTTCTTCCTTCCAGTCTGTGGTCAGAAGTTCCCTCCATAGGAGGCCGCCCATTCTGTCCAATAAAACAGCAGCCAAGCCACTGCCTTCATACCCAATCCCCTTCCCTTTCGTTAGACTTTAAAACAGCCAGCCTCACCCCTGCCCCCTGAGACCTGAACCAACCTGTCTCAGGGCCTCTGTTCCCACCTTGCACTGGCCTCCTGCATGCCACTCCTGCCTCTGCCTGACACCCAACACTGACTCCGAAAGCTTGGTCTGCCTCTGCTGCTATCCATGGCTCCATGCGTTTGAATTTTGTGCACCACCAGCCCTGCAACTCAGACCCCCAGGCTCCTGCTCTGTGCAGCTTCTGCCGGGATGTCCTGATGCTGGGATTCAGAAGGTGTGCAGTGCTCATTTTCTCACCTCCCCATTGTCCATAGTTCCTCTGGCTGTCCAGCCACCTGTCCTGCTTGTGGAAGAAAAGGAAGCACACAGGCTTTGAGTTCGCTGGCTGTGGGGGCCACTCATCTCACCACTCAGCTGCAAGTTCTCTCCCTCTCCCTCTCTCTCTCTCTCTCTCTCTCTCATTCTCTCTCTCCCTTCTCTCTCCCTTCTAATTTCTTGTCTCTCTTTTTCCCTTCCTCATTGGACACTTCCCTTATCTTGCATTTCATTTCTCATTTCACACAACTTGCTTCACTTTTCTGGCTTCTGTTTTGTCACTTCCTTTTCCTGGTTTCTCCTTTCTTGCTTCCCCTTCTCCTTTTTCTCCCTTTTCTTGTTTCTCCTTTCCTGTTTCCCACACTTTACATCTCTTTTCTTGTTTCCCATAGATGACTTTCTGGCTCATGTTTCTCCTATCGTTTCTTATATGCTACTTCCCTTTCTGTCTTTCTCCTTTCTTATTCCCTGTACCCACCTCACTTCCCTTTTCAGGTTCCTCTTTTCCCACATCCCAGGCCTTACTTTCCTTTTCTTGCTTCCATACGCTTCCTTTTTTCCGTTGCTTCTGTCTTGTTTCCCACGTTACTTCCCTTTTCTTCTTTCTCCTTTCTTGTTTCTACTACCTTACTTCCTTTACCCACTTCTCCTTTCTTGTTTTTCATACTCTGCTTCCTTTTTCTCACTTCCCTTTTCTTGATCTTCCTCTTCTCACTTCCCTTTTCTGGTTCCTGATTTTTTTTCATTTTCATTTCTTACTTATCTTATTTCTGTATTCTTGTTTATCACATCTTACTTCCCTTTTTAAAGACATCTAATTGATATATGACATCATGTTTTATCATATACAACATATGTTTAAGTACATATACACTGTGAAATGATTAATTCTAGGTAATTAACAAACGCATATGACTATCACTTTGTGGTAAGAATGTGTAACATCCACTCTTATTACATTCTTTAAAGAATAAAATATATCATGATTAACTATAGATTCTTTGCTGTACAATAGAAGTTTATTCCTACTTTCTAGATGTAATTATGTATTCTTTGACCAACATCTAGACATCCTATCTCATAGCTGACTATTCCAGCGTCTGGTAACCATCATTATATTCTCTACTTCCATGAGATCAACATTTTAGATTCTGTATGTTATGCTTTAGATCTGGTGATTCCCCTAAAGAGCCTCATGAGATCATGGGTGGGAGTCTTGGAAGATGATTGAATCATGGAAGCACTATAGCTGAATGTGCTGTTAGGAGATGAGGTCTGGTCTGAAGGAGTGGGTTACTGAGGGCATAAACTAAAAAGGTAGACCTCTCTCCTTATTCCTTTGTTCTATTCTTCATGGCCACCATAACATGAGCATATTTTCCTTCACAATACCCCTCCTGCCATGGTGTTTTTTGTCTTGGAATCAGCCAACCATGGACTATAACTGCAAGTCAAAATAAACTTTTATTCCTTTAAATTGTGAGTGTTAGATACTGTGCCTCAGTAATGAGAAAATGACTCAGACAGATTTTGGTATTAGGAGTGGGGTTGTTGCTCTGATTACCTGATCATATGGTTTGGAAACCTTTGGACCTGGTTCACAAGAAGAGTTTGGAAAGGTTTGGAGATGCCAACTAGAGAAACCCCAGAATGTTGTAAGTTGACCCTACGAGACATTCTAGCCACAACTGGGAAGACCAGAATGCTTATAAAAATGCAGAGCATAAAGATCAGGTTCAGGAGGTTTCAGGTGGGAACAAGAACTCCACTGGCAGTTGGATTCCAGGTCAGGTATGTTATGCTCTACCAGAATATTTGTCTACATTTTGTTCATTTCCTGAGACTTTTTGGAAGAAGAGATTAAGGGTAGCAAACTAATCTGGTGGAAGAAATTTTAAGGCAACCTAATGTTGAGACTGTGAGATGGGTACTGTTGGAGGCTTTTAGCCAGTTTGGCACTAAGAATTAAGGGTAAACTGAGTAATTCTAAAATGTTTGAGTTTCCTCAAGAAGGAAGCACCTGCAAATTTGGTGACTTCACAAGTCAAGTCACTGAAAAAACTTTTTAAAAAAAGTCAAGTATTTTACATCAAGAGAATATAAAAGAGAGTTACTTTAAGGGGTATCCTGAGAAGAAACAGGACCACATCCTTCAATGGTTCAAAGTCTGCTTTGAGAGAGTTCCAGGGAATGCAGCTCATTCAGGGCAAGGTAGGAAAGAGGTTTCCAGAACCTAGCTATCAAGATATTCAGAAGTCCCTGTAGCCATTAATCAAGAGGGACCAACTAGTGTTCAAACTGGAGACAGAGCTTGGTGTCATCAACATGATGCTAGTTCTACAGGGATGTAGAATGCAAGAGTTGTGGGGTCAGATAGGCTTCCCCCAAGATTTCAGAACAAGGCCTGGAAGGCTAGGAAATGTGGCCCTAAGAGAGCAGTGTATGAAGCTGTGAAAGTTAAGTCAGAAGTACAGTGGAAACCCCAGAAAGTTGGAAATGCTAGTAATGTGGAACATCTGAGGCAGTGAGCAAAGCCATCTCAAGAGAGAAGCCATGAGAGCTACAGCCTGCAATGATGCAGGTGTGTGGCCACCCAGCCTGTCTAGAGTTCACTTCTTTGCTTTGGGTGGTGGACATGAAGCTATGGGGTTTAATGTGTTCCCTCCTGCATTTTAATCTTGCATTGGTCTGAATTCTTTCTATCCTCCTATTTCTCTCATTTGAAATGTGAATGTTCACCCTGTGCCATTGTATATCTACAGTGCTTAACTTTCTTTTTGATTTTTACAGGGGCTCACAGCTAAGAATTTCAAGTCTCAAGGGAGACTTTGGTCATTAACTTCTCCATGGTGCTGAGTTGTCAAAATCTTGGCTACTCTTAGAGATAGACTAAACGCATTTTGCATAAAGAGATGTGCATGAGTCTTTGGGGGGACAGGGGTAGAACATTATGGCTTAGATCCTGGCTTTCCCCCAAAGAGCATCCATATAGGTGGGGCTTTCGGAAACTGATTGAATTATGGGGGGAGAGCTATAGTTGAATGTACCATTACTATATTTCCCCCAAAATAAGATCGAGTTTTATATTTATTTATTTCTCCAAAAGATGCAATAGGGCTTATTTTCATGAGATGTCTTATTTTTTCCACATACAACAATCTACATTTATTCATGTGCAATGATCTACATTTACTCATTCATTTATTCATGTACAAAATCTACATTTATTCAAATACAATCATGTCTTCTATTCAAACAAGGTCATAACACTCCATACTCCGAATTCTGGCCTGAATTTCTTGAGACGTCATTTCCTATAGAGCCACTGTCCCCAATCTCTCATGCCCAGCAACAAAGTTCTCTTTTAAATGAACACTTCTTCTCCAGGTAGTCTGCTTATAGTGCATTGGCAACACAGCTGTCAATAACTTTATCCCATGAATTCTTTACCCAAGTCATGATCTCATGCAGGGTAGGCTTCACAAAGTTTTCCTTAAATCGAGTGTTAATTGAGGACTTACGAAACAGGAGTGGCAACAAAAATGACGACAGTTAAGAATGATGGTCCACACAAAAGCAACAAAAAGCTGCAGGCACAATTCAGAAAATGTTTATTTATTTCACACAAGTGCATTAAGTACAACCATTGCAGCACATGATATATTGAACAATGCAGATTCATATTAGACTCAACCACTTCTGTTTGTCATCAAGTTTGCACAGTATTCATGCACTGTATCCACACTCTCATTCGTCATTTGGCAAGAAGTCTCAAATTCATCTGTTTATATGGGTATTTGTCTCTTGTCCAAAGGTGCCCACTTAAGTATTTACAAATAATTATAACTTGTATTGTCATTCCTTTTTAATATTAATGTCAATATCATTATTTAATATTAACATTATTTCATAATTCAATACATTCACTGTGTGTTACAACAGATGTACTAAATGTATGCAACTGTCTGGTGATTTTCACTGGGGTTTATTTGGGGGTAGGTCTTATAAGCATCCTGAAAATCATGGTAGGACTTATCTTCCAGTTACGTCTTATTTTCTGGGAATTATGGGAGGAGGTTGGGGTCCAGTCACAAGAGGCAGGTCTGGAGTAGATCTCATTCCTCTTTTCTTTCTGCTTCCTGGCCACAACTTTTCCTCTACTATGCTCCTCTGCTGTGCCATTTTTGGCCTGGGAGTCAGTCAAGGATGAGCTATAGCCATGAGCTAAAATAGACCTCTCCTTCTTCAAGTTGTGAGTGTCGGCTATTGTGACAGCAATGAGAAGGTAATTAAGATCCTGCATATGACTGAACTCACACACCGTCTTTTTGTATCTGGATTATTTTATTTAACGAGTGTTCTCCAGGCTCATCTATTTGTCACAAATAGCAGAATTTCATTATTTTTTTATGATGAAATAGTATTCCATTATATATACATACCATATTTTCTTTATCCATTCATCTACTGGTCTATACCCTTTGACTCTGTACCCTGACTATTGTGAATAGTGCTGCAATAAATAGTTCAGATATCTCTCCATTGCAATGATTTCACTTCCTCTGGAAATACATCCAGTACTGGGATTGCTGAAGTGGATACTAGTGCCATTAGTAATTTTATGAGGATTTCTCCATACTGTTTTTCATAACACCCGTGCTAATTTACATTCCCATCAACAATGTACAAGAGGTTTTTTTTCCTACACATCCTCTCCAATGCTGGTTGTCTTCTCTTTTTTTCATGAGAGCTAGTCTGATGGGTGAGACATCTTATTGTGATTTTGACTTGCATTTCCCTGACGGTTAGTGATATTAAACATTTTTTTTTCATGTAACTGCTGGCCAATAAAATGTCTTCTTTTGCAAAATGCCTAGTTAGGTCTATCAATTTGTTTTCATGGTCTTGCTGGTTTTTTTTTTTTTTTTTTTTTTTTTTTTTTTTTTTTTTTTTTTTTTTTTTTTTTTTTTTTTTTTTTTTTTTTTTTTTTTTTTTTTTTTTTTTTTTTTTTTTTTGTCCTTTTTTCTTGCAGTTCAGTTGTTTCACTTCCTTATATTTTTGGATATTTGTCAAGAATATGGTTTACAAATATTTTCTTTCATTTTGTACATTGTCTCCACTCTGTTGATTGTCTCCTTTGTTGTACAGAAGCTTTTTAGTCTGATATAACTTACTTGTCTATTTTTGATTTCATCATCAATGATTTTGATCTTATCCAAAAAATCTTCACCCAGACGAATGTCTTGAAGTGTTCTCCTGTGTTTCCTTCTAGTAGTTACACAGTTTGGGAGTCTCACATTTAAGTCTTTAATTTTGACTTAATTTTTTGATATGACAAGAGATAAGAGCTTAATTTCATTCTTTTCCATGTGGATATCCAGTTTTCCCAGTGCCATTTATTAAGGAAACTATTTTTCCCCAATATGTGCTCTTGGAACTTTTGTCAGAACATCAGTTGGCTAGAAACATGTGAATTTATTTCTGGGCTCCCAGTGGTCTATGTGTTTGTTTTTATGTCAATATCTTGCTATTTTTGTTACAATAGATTTGTAATATACTTTGAAGTCATATGGTGTGATGCCTCCAGCTTTAATATTTTTGCTTGAGTCATTTTCCTTCATAGCACTTTATACTTCCTTGATTTTTAATTTTAGCCTATTATAAGGTTTTGCACTGAGGTTATCACAAAGGTTACCAAAAAAGCCTTATAGTAGGTTGTTTTAATATTTAACTCTGATTACTAAAGAAGAGGAAGAAAATTTTACAGTTTAATGCAAATTCCCTCCATATTTTATGTCAGTTTGATCTTTTTGTATTAAATATCCCTTAATAATTTATAATTATTATTTTAATGGTTTTGTCTTTTAATGTTACACTAACGATATAAGTAATTTACATACCACCATTACATTAGAGTAGCCTGAATTTGACTGTGTTCTTTTACTGATGAATTATATACTTTCCTTTGTATTTTAATGCTATTTATTAGGGTCCTCTCATTTCAACTTGAAACTTCCTTGTACTTCTTACAGGACAGGTTTAGTGACAGTGATTTCTCCAGCTGTTGTCTGGAAAGGACTTTCTTTTTTATTTCTGAAGGACAGATTGCTGAGTACAATATTCTTTGTTGGCAAAGTTTTTCTGGTACTTTGTCTATATACTTCTACTCTTACCTAGCCTGTAAGTTTTTTGCTAAGAAATCCGCAGTTGAGTATATAAAGCTTTCATTCCCACTCTACCTGTTGTATTGTTAGTTCATTTATCTTGCTGTTTTCAGGATCATCTCTTTATCTCTGATCTATGACATTTTGATTCTAATATGTAATGAGTTTGCTTTATTTTATTGCATCTAATTAAGGGCATTGGCTTTTTTTTCCTTTTCTTTTGTTTGTTTTGCTTTTCTGAGACAGGGTCTCACTCTAAATTTCAGGCTGGTTTTGCACTCACTATGTAGCCCACGCTGGCCTTGAACCCATAGTGATCCTCCTGCCTCTGCCTCCCAAGTACTAGGATTACAGGTGTGCACCACCACAACAGATCCGAACTTTGGCTTTCTTATACCTGAATATTTATATCTTTACGCAGGTTTGTAACATTTTCTGGTATTATTTCTTTAAGTATACTCTGTTTTTTTCCTGCTACCTCTTAAATGCCAGTGACTTACATACTTGTTCTTTTGATGCTATCTCATTAGCTTTCTTCAGTCCTTTTCATTCTTTTTCTTCCTCAAGTTAACTTTTCAATTAACCTGCCCTTAAGTTTACAGAAACTTTCCTCTCCTTGATTAATTCTACTGTTGGTTCTCTCTCTCACAGAGTCAAAACAGCCATGACTCATTTGGAATACCTCACATTATAAGCTGAATTATATCTTTCCCCCACCAAATTTCCTATGCTAAAGTCCTGACCCCTTGTACCCACAGAATGTGGTTGTATTTGGAGATAAGGTCTTTAAATAAGTTGAAGTGAGGTCATTAGGGTAGTCCTGGGTAAATATGATTAGTGTTCTTACAAGAAGCGGAAATCTGGACACACATGCACACAGAGAGAGCGTGTGAAGACATCGGGAGAAGATGGCCATCTACAAGCCAAGGGGTGATCCCTCAGAAGAAACCAGCTCTCCCAACACCTCGATCTCAGACATCTGGTACCCAAGATGTGAGAAAATAACTTTCTTCTGTCATCTAAACTAACCCATCTAAGGACCTTTGTATGGCAGCCCAGGCAGACTAATTAATGCAGTGTGAGTGTGCGTCACTATCTAGAATCTTCTTGCTCACACTTAGAGATAAATCATTAAGTGCTTCTTCAAGGTAAATATATCTTTCGGAGTCTGAGAAAATCCTTCTCTAAGTCACCATCTCGAGGCACCTTACGCCTTCATCCAATGTGGGACTCCTGTCTGCAGGTATTTGCTTATTTTATAGTTTTGGTGGGATTGGTAGGAGGAAGATGGGAAAGAAGGGAGTGGGAGAAGAAAAAGGTTTCAACCCAAAACAGCAAGTCATATTTTCCATTAGCTGACTTCGCTCTTAATAAACCAAGAAAGAAAGAAATGAGGAATAGACAGAGGGAACTCTAAACCCAAGTTCCAAAAGCCAGCAGAATTCTCAGGGGGTGATGCAGCCCAGAATCTCTTCTCTGTGAAGAAAGAACACATTGGGTAGATGTGTTACTGTACTCTGGGCCTTCTGGGTTATATTGAGCTTTCTAGCGACTAATTATGAATGTCACCGAGGTCGTGTCCCGTTTCAGTGGGAGCCCCATGACACATATTTTATGATTCAAACTCTGTATGCTGAAAGGCTAATATTTTCCTGCTGTTTTTAACATCTCTAAGTTTTTTACTGGATGATTACATTTAATAAATGTATCAGAACAAATTAGAAACAGGCTTCTCTCCCCATTTTAAAACAAATTGAGGGTAAATTTTTTTAATTTGAAGGAGACGACACAGATGAAATCAATCTTATCTTATTTGTTAGGGGGAGGGACAATTAAAAAATATAGAGATAGAGCTGCCAAGCCAGAGGCACTGTCCTGGGAATGTATTAACTTTATACCTAAATTTTTCCACCATATCCAAGGGTGGAGAACCTGTATGTAAGATGACGGAGGCATGTGGAAATTGCCTGTAATCTTTCCTGTGATGGCCCAGATCAGGGGTTCAGTCTTCTGAGTTTAGAGTTCAGGGTCAGCAGAAGTGATAACAATTGCCCCACCCTTGCCTGCATACTTTGAGGTGACTCTGCAGCTGCCACCCCGTTTCTCAAGACTTGTGAACTGGAGGAGGGAATTCCTTCATGGATCCCATATCCAAATGTGAAGTAAGGCTTCATTTGCCACAGACACTGGACTCCCCATAGTGGACACAGACATGGTCCTAACTGCATGAGAGAGACAGAGACTGGCCAGTTAAACAAGTGTCTTCATGACTTCCCTCATCTCTAGGACAAAATACTCAACACCCACAATTTAAAGGAGGACAGGTATGTTTGGGCTCAGGAGTCAGGATAGTTGGCTGGCTCCACGGCCACTGGAAGGGCTTAAGTGGAGGAGAGGTGCTCGTTGTATTGTAACCATGAAGCAGAGTGCAGGGAAGCACCAAGAAGGGAGATAAAGCCTACCAAGTCGTACCCCCAGTGACCCACCTCTTCCAGCCAGACCCCATGTCCCCACACCAAACCAGCTATTACAGCACCCCCATAATTCAATTATTTACTATAGACCTCGCCTATGATCACATGCGGCTTTAGGGGAACATCTAGACATAAACCATAACCAGCCAAGCAAGAAATTAAAAATTGGTGGCAGGTTGCAGCATGGAAAAGTAGGAGTTCTGTGAGAAAAAAAACTAGCAAGAGAGACCTCCCCCTTGGATACCAGGGAGAGTTTATAGGGCATTGGCTTAACCTAGAATCTCTCTCCCTTTTTTTAAATTGCAGTACATAATTATTATTATATTCACCTAGAATCATAAAAGAGAGAAGTCATCCAAGTTAGGAATGAGAGACAGTTGATCAGGTTGCAAGAAAGTAGGCTGAGGTCAGGATGGAGTGAAGAATGTCTAGAGAGTTGGCTGAGCTGGAGGTGGTGAGGGAAGAGAGTGGCAAAAGGATAAGGTCAGAGAGATAGACGGGCCAAGTCACTCAGGGCCTGGGGAACATCCTGAGGAGTTCTTCCATGTTGGCTTGAGTGCAAAGTAAAGTCAAAAGTAAATTCGAAGCTTAGCATAAGACTTGTGGTTTTAAAAGATCACTGCAGCTGTTGAGTAGAACACAGACCACAGGAAGCAAGAGAGATGGGGAGTGTGGAGAGCAGCTGAAGCTGGAGATCAATCACACGTGTGGGGCTGGAGCAAGGCGGTGGAGAGAACAAAGAGCACCCGGGGCAAACCAAGCAAACAAGTTGCTAGGCAGAGGGGTGTCACATGACATCAATCTGCCTAATGTATAAATAAACGTGCTGTGGTTGTTGAGCAGTTCCTTTTCTCCCATCCGGAGAGAGGGCTGCACCTGACGTCAGCTTTTTGTTTTCTGATCTTGTCTTTATTTCTCCATCCTCCACCATCCTTCACCACGAGAATTTCAAGAGTTGCACTGGATGCTGCAGGGGAGAGTTAGACCCACTGGTGGTGTGGAGATGGGAGGCCCAGGAGGAACACAGGCAGATGGAGAAAGGACCAGAGGGGACTACGTGAGCAGGTGGATGGTGTGCTGCTGAGTGAATTCTGGAGGAGGAGTACATTTGTGGGAAGGGATCAAATGTTCATCTGTGTAAATATTAGGCATGAGGACAGGCGAAACATTGGAGTGGAGTAGCTGAAAAGAACATTAGGGGATGGGGGTGTGAGAAGATGTCTAGGATGGAAATAAAAAGTCCTCACCACATAGGAAGTATTTGAAACTTAAAGAAGGGATGGAATCATCTAAAGACTGAGTGCACAGACAAGAGAGGACCCCAGGTCATTTTGGGAAAATGCCAACCTCATGAGGTCAGGTAGGTGGAAACTGGCTGAGGAGACTAAGACAAGCAGAAAGGAAGCCAGAGAGCATGGCATTCTGAGAGCTGAGAGAAAGGTACATCCAGGAGGGAAATCCACTGTCGTGGATGCTGCTGAGAGCTCAGGCAAGTGACAAGCAAGCACTGAGTCACTGGGAATCCGGGCTGTCTTGACAAAACCAGTTGCAGAGGGAGGGGAAGCCAGATTTGCTTGGGATATTCATCTCTCACAAATATGGTGGTCTAAATTGTCTTTTAAAAATTCTCCAGTAAAATCATCACAAATTATTTCTTTAAAATGATTGGTTAAGATGCCAGAAAAAATAATCTGAGAAGGAATACAATAAATGACACCAAAGAAGACTGCAGGTGTGGAGGCTAGTTAAGAGGCTACAGAAAGACATCTACCCAAGACTAGTCCTCTGAAAAGTGATTTCTTTCATGGGTGAAATAAGAAAACTACATTGCCCACCTAAGAAGACAAGGAGGACATTTGGTAGTCTCAGCTCTGGTTGTGGGTAGAAAAGAAAGAATTTCTCTTTAGAGTTCCTGGCCATAGCCTGACTTCGTGTGGTTCTGGGATCTGAGTTCATACTTTCTAGGAGGCTCTCAAAGCCCCAAGTGGAGCCAGTTTAAAGGGGCCCAGTGTTGTGGTCTCTGTGCACCTGGCAGAGACACATGTAGACCCTCCATCCTGAAAGGACAAGTAAAATAAAGTCTCAGTGGTCATCAGCCCCCCAAAATCATAAAGCACAGGGAAAGAAAAGGTCAATGAGAAGAAGGAACAATTACAGAATCAATCCTGTGGAAGAATCGTTATTAGCCTAATATACCTAGAAGGAAAAAGTGTAAAGAACATGAAAAAGGAATTACTCAGAATGGCAGTGGCCTAAAATATTCCAGAATTGTTGAGCGATACAAATTCAGTGCCACGTATTCAGTAAATTCAAATGAGCTCAAACAGAAAAAATTAAAGCAAGCACATACTTAACACACATTACAGTGAAACACCAAAACATAAAATCCTTAAAAGAAACAAAGGCAAAACTACATTACCTGAAAAATTATCATTGGCTGGAGAGCTGCTGCCTCAGCAGCAACAAAGTAATCAAGATTAAAAGTAAAAACTTTAAGGTATTAAGAAAAAAAATCCTGAACCACAAATACTATACTTAAACTTCCAAGAGGGAGCATGAAATGAAGACATATTCAGACAAATAAAATCACAGACTCGCACTAAATGGTGTTCTGAAAGAAGTATTCCAGAAACAGAAAATGACTAAGGACAATAAGGAATTGTGAAGGAAGAATTTGATAAAAGGAGGTGGCTTTAAAGAAACACTGGTTCCATGTAATAATGAATAGGCTCTTTGGGGGGATTAAAAATGTATACCTAAAGCAATGGAGAACAGTTACATAGGTGATTGGTTGGATGACTGGTGATTGGTTAAAGTAATCTAAATTCTTATATTTTTGGGAGAAAAGAAAGATAAAAATTAACTTTAGAATTTGAAAATAAATGGTAGTACATGCCTATAATCTCAGCACTAGGGAGGCTGAGGCAGGAAGATCACTGTGAGTTTGAGGCCAGCCTGGGCTACATACCAAGACATTTGTCTCAAAAAAAAAGAAAGAAAGAAAGAAAAAAGATATAGCAAACAGAAAGAAATAAGGATAGGATAAGATGGGAAAAATGAAGTGAAATGAAATATATTAATGATTACAATAACTATTTAGACTAAGCAGATAAAAATGAGATTTTCAGAGTAAATTAAACAAAAAAAGACAAATGTTCGTAAGAAAAAACAAATAAACACAATAACAAAGAAAAGTTGAAAGTAAAGTGATAAAACTACTAAATCAATGCTAGACAAATGAAAGCTTCCTCCCCATATTTCTGTTGACTAAGATATATTTTAAGGCATTATTAGGGGAAAAAAGAATCACAACCATTCAATTCACAAGGAAGATAATTATAAATTTATAATCATCTAATAGCACAACTTTAAAATCATAAGACCAAAATTCATAGAATTACAAGGACCCACTATCAGATCTACCATCAACAGTGGGAGATTTTAGAACAGATCTTAAATAAATAATAAAAATAAAAATCAGTGAAACAAACAACAGCAACAGCAGTAACAACAGCAACAAAACCAGATACAACAGAGATCATAAAACCAAAGCTTATTATTTGAAAAAAATAATCAAACACAAAAAACAGATATAGCGATAAGGGAAATGGAAAAGTAAATAGTATTAGAAAAGGCAAAAGAGGCATAACTATATATACAGTGGAAATTTAAAAGGTAAGAGTGTATTATGAACTTTATGCCAATAAACATTAAAACTAAGAAGAAATGGACAAAAAATAAAAATTATCAAAATAGGTTTAAAAAAATAGGAAACCTGAATAACTCATGACCACTAAGAAAACAGAATCAATTATTTAAAGTGTTCTCAGAAAGGAATCACAGGGTCCATATGGCCTCAAAATTATCTGTACCAAATATTCAAATCCATACACACTCTTCCCAAAAACAGAAAAAAAGAAAACCTCAGATCATTTAGTGAAGATGGTACAATTTAAATACCCAAAGAGTAACATAGGCCAACCTCACTCATGATCAAATAAGCAAATATTAGCAAACAAAATCAGCAGCAAGTCAAACATACATGACCAGGTGTATCAAACATACATGCGCATGTGTATCAAACATGCATGCACATGTGCATGTATATTCAAAGTCAAGACTTGCTAACATTAGGAAAATGTATTAATATAAACTCATTAAATTAACAGATCAAAGGGAGGAAAAGAGGTGATTGTCTTATGACAACAAATACAGAAAAAGAATTCCATAAAACTCAGATATATTTAAGTTTAAAATTGAAAACCTTATGCGCACAGCTCCTCATGTTTCGAACTAGAAGTGTTGCAAATTTTGGATTTTTAGAGGTTTTGGAACATTTGCTACGTATAATGAGGTATCTTGTAGATGGAACACAAAGTCCAAATACAAGATTCACATTCAATATATACCTTTTACACATAGCCTGAAGATAACTTTACATAATACACTTAGTGCACCTGCATTTTTTACTGCAACACATCCATGTGAAGTTGGATATAGAATTTTCATGTTGGTACTCGAAAAGTTTTGGGTCTTAGAGAATTTCAGATTTCAAGTTTCTGGGCTGGGGACATTAAACCCTGGTACTCTATAGCCAAAGGGCAGTTTCAGTACAGAGCAATGACAGCAAACAAAATGCCAAGACATACACAGGCTCAGACCATGCGCCTGGAGGGATGCAGAGACCTCAGCGAGGGATACCTGAGCCCCAGATCCTTCCTAGTTCTTGACCCTCGTGACCTGGATCCCAGAACCTCTCTGTTATGGTTTATGGTCCTGTGTCCCCCCAAAACCTCATGTAATTGTGGCATGGACAGGGCTGAGTCTGGCGTTTGTGATTGGTTTGCTGTCTGGCACTGGGATTGGCGATGTGAGCACTGCACCCACCCAGGGACGGAGCCGATATATGGTGCAAGGGCGGGAAGAAGACATGTTTTCCCGCTCTTGCAGGTTCTCCTCTTGCCGTTGGCAGCCGTCATGAATGGCTGCCCCGCCACACCACCCTGCCTCGCAGCCAGCTGAATATGAACTGAAACCTCCAAGTACTGTAAGAAATAAACCTGTCCTTTCCTAATTTTGGGTGTCAGTATTTTGTCTCAGCAATAAGAAAACAGTAACCAAGACAGGAATTGGTACCAAGAGAGTGGGGTCATTTCTGTTATATTCCTGGCCATGTGGTTTAAGAGTCTTGGGAATTAATTTGGAAGGGTTTTGAGAGACTGGCAGAGCAGACAGCCACTATATGCTATAAACTATATTGGAGACTCTGGTTGGAGCCTGGAAAATCAGAGTACTGATGGTAATACTGCCGGTTAAGATGAAACTCAGGAGGACTGCATTGGCTGCTGGAGTCAAGGTAGTATATTGTGTTTTGGCTGAAAGTTGGTCTGCATTTTGCTTGTGTTCAGAGATATTACCTGGGTGGCAGGAAAATTTTAGTGCAGTCTGCTGTTGGGATGGTAGCATGGTTACTTCTGAGAGCTTTTGACCAGAACTATGATGGTCATTTAGAGCAAAGAGCCAGTAGAATAATTTAAAACATTTGTCAGAAAGAAGGCTCCAGTGGAACTGTGAGTTGCAAAGATGAAACCGAGGAGAACAGGACAATGGAAAAAGGAACTGAAGTCTTTCACCTGAAGATAAGGGTATATTTGAGTTGCACGAGATTCTTGTTTTTTAGTCTTGCCATTCCATGTTAAAAAGTGAATAGTAAGCAAGGACTGTGATTGTAAATGTTCTTTTAATTTGATTTTAATGTTGTTTTTCTATGTTTCTAACCAGGTTAATTAATCAAAGTATTGTTTTAATGCTGAAACTTGGTCACCCTTTGAATATTTTGCTTTTGGTGCAGGAAAAAGTGTAAAAAGAATTATATATATGTAATTGTTGTCTTACTGTAAATATGAATAGGCCAAGATATATCAACTTTTCACAAATCTGCCACTAACAACTGGTTTAAGGAAATGTGTATGGTTATCAAGTTGACCAGGGGTGGATTGTACTGGATTAAAAACTGGTGGTCAACTTAACGCCAGCTGAATTAAATTAGCATGGTGCTGAGTGTAGACAGCCCACCTGAGGAAAGTTGCCAGCATAAATAGAGATGTGGAGAAGAGCGAGGTGTTGTGGGTTCTCCTAAGCGTTGCTGTTTCAAGCTGTTAGTTCTCCTGGAGAAGTGTGTCATGCTGGCTTCCCCAATATGGATTTGGCCATTATTGTCAGAGGAGCTGGGGACCTTGTTGCTGATGGTGGCTGTGGTTCACTTTGGGGGAGCTCTGCTCCTTACACTGAGCATCGCTTCCTGGCACTGGAGGGGAAGATGTGTGCTGTTCAGTCTCCAGGAGAAGGTTGTCATGCTGGGCTTCCTGACCTGTACTTGACTGTTATTCTCGGAGGAGCTCAGGACCTCATTGCTGCTGAGGATGGCTGTGGTACTTTTCAGAGGAGCTCTGATCCTTATTTTGAGTGTGACTTCTCAGCTCCAGTAAAGAACCCTCAACCTACTAGCACAGCTCCTTCACCCTCTGGCATAGACTTTCTAGCTTTCACTGCTGACCTTTGGCCTTCCCAGCACACATCCATAAAGCAGACTGGCATGAGTCCTTACCATGGGCTCTTAGAATTCCAGCTGGATTTGTGGGAGGCATTGCCATGAGCTCTGGGTCTTCAATTGGACTCATGCAGGACATTGCTGTGGGATCCTGGTCCTTGACTGAATATTCTGGGTCTTTAGTGTTGTGGACAGATTTCTTGTGTTTAACGCTGAGTGACCATCATAAAACAGTATTATAAATTGTGTGTCCTGTATGCAATTTTTCTCCTTGTAACCCCTGACTACAACACACTCTCTCTTTCCTTTAAAGATGCATTCTCCTTTCTTGCCTGAGCAGGTTTATAATGATTCTCTCTTATCTGCATCCCAAAGAATCTTAACTAAGATGATCATAAACTCAGAGGTCAACTTGTAAAGTTTTCTTATCTCTCTTTCTTTTTGATGTGATGTGGGGTGAATCTTTTTGGAGAACTGTGAACCAACTCGAGGAAGGATACAATCAGAAAGTTTACAATATCCAGTAGATTCCAGATTTGGCAAATTGATTCAGTATTGATGCCAGCCCTACCCATCATTTGCTCACACATCTGGATGCTATCCATTCTGTATGAAATTTATAATCAC